>PVLC010019969.1:0-29866 GCA_004027655.1 Graphiurus murinus | reverse complement strand
ATCCTCGATAAGCAAAGAAGTTGATTTAATTGTAGTGGATGCATGGGGCAGAGGGACACCCTAAAGCACATGATGTACCTACACAATCATATCAAGGTCACTCACTGAAGTGAACCTTAGGGGGAGGGAGGGGGAGGGAATGGGGAGGGAATCGGGGAAGGGGTCAAATGAGAATTGTGTGCAAATATGTTGTTAACAACTCGTACTTAACAAAGATGTATGCTATATTGCACGAATTACTACAATAAAAATTAAAAAAAAAAAAGAAGACACTCAAGAGCTGCTACCTTAATAAATGAGGACCCATGCACCATATGGAAAGAGTACAAAGCTTTGGGGCCAAAGAGAGGTAGGTCTAATGTATTGTCTTGTTTATTTTTGGCACTGGAGATTGAACCCAGGGACATTCTACCATCAAGCTACACCCTTGCCATGTTTATTTTTTATTTTGGAACAGGGTCTTGATAAATTTCTGAGGGCCTTACTAAGTTGCTGAGTCTAGCCTTGAACCTGTGATCCTCTTGTTCCAGTCCCCCAAGTACCAGGATTACCCTACCTGTAAGATCTTAGGTAGGTTACACAAGGAAATGGGGACACAACAGTGACAAACAGGGTGTCTAGGAAGGGTTGACATGTCACACAAGTGCTCCTGATGTGGATCCTGAGCATAGCATGGTTGACCCTGAGTAAGGAGCACAGCATGCACAGCAAGGCAGAACTTTCACATTATAATCAGAATGCAGCATCGATCTTTTTCTCCTACATCTCTCTCCTTCATAATTATTCAATGGAGCTATTTCCTGCAGCCACTGGGACAGTCCACAGTCTTTCTGTCACTCTTTGTTAATGAGATTCCTCATAGTCATTCTACATTACTCAACACTGCCTATTTCAGTAATTAAAAATTTATAATCTTATGTATTAATCAAACCTTCTGACTATATCATAAAATAAGACATCTTCTTAGCTCCCTCCCTGGGGCCAGCTGCAGATGAACACCTGCCATCCTGAGGTGAGGCATGTTCCATCTGCATCTACCCCTTCTCCCCTTCTGTTCACCTCCCTCCTTCTGCTATCCTCCTAGGAAATGGGACTGGAAGGGGGAGGGGTGCTCCTTCATTTTTTCATGCTTGTAACTGGAACTTATGCTCTGGATCTGAAAGATGTTTTAGCTGATTCCCCATGTCTCTCCCTCACACTCGCTTCTACCCCATGGCTTAGTGTCTGTCACCTGTGGTTTCCCGGACCTACACAAATGCACTTAGTGCTTATTCAAGTTTTGTGTGTTTGTTTGTTTGCTTACTTGGCTCTCAGTCCCCCTAATCCAAGGTTTATCTCCAGCTTCTTTACTGAAACCTGGCTGCCTGTATCCTTCTTACACAAAGGCTTTGCTGGACAGGAACAAACAAGATCTGATTTTCTCCTTCTGGGTGGGGAACAGAACTCACATATTCCAGAAGCTCTCTCCAAATGAATCTTTTATGCAGTTCCCTCTCATCCCCAGTGGTTTGACCTTTGATCATCTGAATGTGGGATAGAGGTCTTGGGAGTTGTGTCTCTGCCATTCTTCATAAATCCTGAACCGGTTCTCATGGGGTCACAGCAAGAAACTTCCACCTTAGCAAGAGGTGACACATGAAGTGGACCTACTGTGTGCCAGTCTCGGTGCTTGGGACTGGAGATACACCCATGAACAAAATCTACTCTCAATCCTCAGGGATCACACAGTCCAAAGAGACACAAAGGATACCCTCAACTCAGTCTACAAGTGACGGTAGCACAGTGAGCACCAGCACAAGTAGAGAGGGAGGCTGCCTGGTCAGAGCATAAATCCTATGATAATGGCTGGTATACTTGGTATTGCTTAGTTCCTGCTCCCTGAAATCTCACTCCTGACCTCTGAAAACAATGCAACAGCTCCAACTATACAAACATGTGAAAACAGGGAATCCATGGAGCTCAACAAGTCTCTGGTCACAATTAGGACACCTGTTTGGGGCCTGCCTGTCATTGTTAATCTCTTTCTATTGGGGTCTCTGAATTGACTGGGAAAGTGCCAAGTATCTCTTTTCTTCTTGAATGAGGAGAGGTAGAGAGAAACCAAAGGGCTCTCCTTTTACTTTGTAAGATTACTCATTAAATAAATTACTTTGTTTCTAATATTAGTGAGGTTAAAAGAGAAATATGTAAAAACAAAAATTTGTAGGCTCTAGACTAAGATGATAAAGATTTCCTTACCCTGTTTCTTCCCTCTAAATACAGTGAAAACCCCTGCATATAATTGGCAGGCAATCATAAACGGACTCTGAAAGGTAGAAAGAAAGGGAATTGCAGAAGAGACCTTAATATTTGGAGAATGACAAGTGCACACTAGTCTCCACAGTGCATATGCTCCTGGAGTCTTCTTTTCTTTTCTTTCTTTTTTTGTGGTACTGGGAATTGAACCCAGGGGAGCTCTACCTCTGAGCTACACCCTCTACCCTTTTTACATTTTATTTTGAAACAAAGTCTCACTAAGTTACTGTGAAATGCTGGCCTCGAACCTATGATCTTCCTATCTGTTGAGGACTGGGACTAGGATTACAGGCATCTGTCACTGCACCTGGCTGAGTTTTCTTTTTTATTTTCTGCATAGACTAGATTATGCACCAAAAGTCCTGCAAGCTAGAATCTCTAGATGAAAAATCAAACCAATAAACCTGCTCTCTCTGGGCAAAAGATCAGGAAAGGGGCAGAGCAGCTGTGAGGATGTATATAAATGTCTGAATTACATCCTTTAACAAAAACCACGATACATATTTTAGGAGACCTATTAATGAATGTGTGTGTTTTAATAAGTGCATTGAAATTTCTCAACAAATATTTACTAAGTACATACCAAAATTAGGAACTACTTCAGAAATTCAAGGTCAAAAATTTTAAAAATCCATGATTACAAGGGGTTTATAGCCTGGTCTAGTGGAGGAAATAGATATGAGAATATATTAGAAAGCAGTATGGTAAGTGCTGCAGGAGAAATATGCACAGGCATTTTGGGTTGAAGGAGAGTAGCAAAGACATAATCCACCAGGGGAAGCTTCCAAACTAGAATTTGATTTTATGGTGGAAATATGATATTTTGGAAACTTGAATTGTGAAGCTACATTTGGTAGTTCCTTGGAGAATTATGTACTTTTCACCAAATGTGGGTGCATTTGATCTCAGGGTACATTTTAAATAATAAGCTGTAGAAAAGCCGGGGAAGCAGTCTGCACAGTAAGGACAGCCTTCTCTCACTCAACAGCAAAGAGAAAGACTCAGAGTTGGGAAGTTCAGAGATGTCCCTAAGGGTCTCGAGGAGGGACTTTTGCATCTCTTTGCTCTGCCTTACTAAGCAGTTGTGTTAGTCAGCTTCTCGTCACTATAACACATACCTGACATGAACCACTTGTAAGAGGAATGATTGGCTCGCAGTGTTGGACATTTCAGCCCATGATCCATTGGCCCTGTGGCTTTTAGGTCTGCGGCAAGGCACACATTGTGGCAGGAATGCATGATGGAGAAAAATTGTTCACCTGGTGACCAGGAAGTAGAAAAGGGAAAGAGAGGAGGCTGGGTCCCACAATCCCTTTCAATGGCACACCCTCCCACCAGGCCCCACTTCCTAAAGGTTCCACCACCTCCTAAAGGCTTCACTAACAGTGAAGGGCTGGTGAACATGCCTTCAACACCTGGGTCTTTGAGGACACTTAGGATCCGAACTGTGGCTTTGGTGGACAATGTCCTTCTCCAATATTACCAGGTGGCTGCAACAGATCCTGAGGCCAGCTGCAGGTGAAATGATAAAAACAAGAAGAATAATTTCTCCTGCGACTCTCATGTTTTTAGGGAGAAAAACCTTCATGTGGAGCTCAATGACTTCCCAACAGAGCTTACTCACCATGATTAGGTGATGAAACCAGAAATCTAAGCCTAACTCAGTCTCCAGCCTGGGCAATGATGCCACCATGGTTGGTTCAGATGTACTCAGATGCCCTCTCTAGGTTAGAGATGGTCCATGCTTCCCCCAAATCTATGGGGCCCTATGCCTGAGAAAAGCTGGAGATTTGGTGGTGAAAGAGGAGATGGGCAGTAGTACAGGGTCGTGAACACATAGCTTCTGCCTAAAGAAGGGACCTGATCTTCCATCCTACTTATCTCTGTGTACCCCAGAGCTGGGCTGGTGTGAGGTACATAGGAGCCACTCAGCAAAGCTTGTCCAGCTGTGTTACCCAGTGGAAAGGCCTGGCTCTACCACAATGGGGAGGAAGCAGGGTTCAATGTAAAGCAGAGAAATATTTTCCTTAGAATGAGAAACTCACTGTACTGTAATGAATTACAGCCTTTTATCATTCATCCAAAGGAGGACTCCGACTTTGTATGATTGGCCTAAGTTAATTTTGTATTCTTTTTGGTTTCCATAGCAATGTAGCTCACACCTCTCCTCACGTTGGCCACAGCAATTCTCTTCATGCTGTATTTGCCAAGTAGTTTGCAAATATTTTTCATAAGTGGTTTTCTATTCGTGTCTTCTAGAAAAAATGTAACTGCTTTGAAAACAAAAAAATAAAAGTCTACATGGCTTGACCTCAATGGCTCAATGTATATCTAGTTAATTGTTGAATAAATAAGAAGAATTTAAACTACACCTATTTTATTTTCCTAATCACCAATCACTTTAAGTTAAAAATAATTTACTGTGATTCTAATAGAGTTTGAGTGTTCCCCTCAAAGGTTCATGGGCTGGAAGGTTGGTCTCCAGTGTGGTGGAGTTGAGGTGGGAGCATTAAGAGGTAGGGCCAAGGGTAAGTAGGTCATGGGGAATTAGTGCTGGTCTCAAGAAGTAGATTAGTTCTCACAAGAAGGGATTTTTTAAGAACCTTTTTACTGGTGCATTATAATTACACATCATAGTGAGATTCAAAGTCATACATTCATATATGCACAAAGCACTTAGTGTGCTTCTCTCTGCTTTCCACCCTGCTCCTCCTCCCTCCCCATACATGTTACTGAGATTGGTAATGATACCTTTGTATATGGACATGACACTATTTGAACTGTTTCTTTCATCAATCCTCCTTTTCATCAATGCTCTCTACCTTCCTCTCCCAATTCCCTTCCACTGCTCTAATAATGACATATTTTGTCTTTCCGAAAGAATTAAAATCAGAATTAAAATCAGTGTTTATTGTAGTACAATGCAAAAATAGCCAAATTATGGAAGCAACCTAGGTGTCCATCAACAGATGAATAGATAAAGAAAAGGTGTTAAGCCATTCCTAGGTATCATTCCAAAAGAATTAAAGTAAGAATACTATAGTGATACATGCATATCCATGTTTATAGCAAAACAATTTGTAATAGCCAAATCATGGAACCAACCTAGGCATCTATCAAGAGATGAATAGGCTGCAAAATTATGGGATATACACATAACGGAATTCTACTCAGGAATAAAGAAGAACAAGATAATGTCATTTGCAGGAAAATGGATGGACCTGGAGAACATGATGTTAAGTGAGATTAGACAGCCACAGAAAGTGAAGAGTCATGATTTCTCTCATACGTGGAAGCTAGGGAGTAATCATGATATAAGAGGGACTTTAGATATTGGAGGAGAAACCCCTGTGGAGTCATGGGCGGGATCTAGGGGGCCATGGCGACCAGGGGGTGCGAGGGAGAATTCATGAAGAAAACACTTCTACTGAGGTTATGTATATATGTGAAATTATCATTGCCAAAATCAGTATCGTGCACAGGGAAAGGGGAAGGGGAGAAGGCAGAGATGGAGATGGGAGGAAGCTCACCAAGTGCTGTGTGCATGTATGTCCCTATCACTCTGAACTACATTATAATGTGAAACTACAATGCACCAATAAAGTATATTTAAAAATGACCAAATTATAGAACAGGTGAGTGGATAAAGAATATGTGGTATGTACACACAATAGAATTTTACTCTGCCATTAGAAAGAGCAAAATGTCTGCCACTATCACTGATGAATAACATTATGATGTGAGACTAGAATGTACCAGTAAAAGTATAAAAACTTTGTCATTTGCAGGAAAATGGATGGAATTAGAGAATATTATGCTAAGAGAGATCAGCCAGTCTCAGAGGGTCAAGGGTCAAAAATTTATTTTTTCTCATCTGTGGAGGCTAGAGAGAAAATAAGAGAGAGACCAGTAGAATAGTGGAAGGGACATGGGGCCAGGCAGTGGGGAGGGGCAAAAGGATGCTTGATGAAGGAAACAATGCTATGAGCATATGTTAAAGCACCACCACCAATCCCATGAACACATAAAGGGAAGTGAAGAGAGCGGGGTGGGAGCCTGAGGAAAGCAGGCCAAGTGCTGTGTGCATGTGTGTTTGTGTCACTTTGAACCTCACTATGATGTATAAATACAATGCACCAAAAAAGTATAAAAAAAAAAAGAAGAAAATGTGGTATACACACACAACGGAATTTGACACAGCCATATAACATGGGTTGTTATCAAGCCAATTTGGGTGTCTCAGCTCTCTCTGGCTTCCTGTCCTGAGCTCTCTCTCTGGTCCACACCTGCCATGATGCCATCCACCATCCTGTGATACAGAAAAAAGGCCCTTATCAGAGTAAGAGATGGCAGTACAATGTTTTTGGACCTCCAAAATTGTGTGCAAAAGAAGTATTTTTCCCTTTTCACTTCTGGTATCTTGTTATAGCAACAGCAAATGGACTATTACATCTCTACTGAGAAGATCCTTGTGCTGGGTATGGATTTTCAGATATGCACAGAGAACAGTGGCTTTTCTCAGGCTCCACAGTCTGGATCACATTGTAACTTGATCTACAGGTATCAAGAGGCACAGAGGAGGGCACTTAAGCCAGGCCTCTGGGTGGAGTGTGTGTGTGTGTGTGTGTGTGTGTGTGTGTGTGTGTGTGTGTGTTTGCAAGACTTTTTTGGAAAGAAAACAGCACAGGTCCAAAGTCAGGATGGTTTCTCCTGGGCTGGAGAGAGCTAAGCAGGGGGTCCATGTTACTCTATGCTGTTAACATTCTTCAAATCTGACCGCACACTGGACCTGAGAGCTCTGGCAATAGTGACGCATTTGAGCTTTCCTGGTGCCAGCCATTCTCCAGGCCTTGTACACATACTCTCCAATCTAATCTTTGGCCAGTGGTTCCCCTCAATTTCCTCATCTGTAGGATAGGAATAAGGTGAAAATAGGACCATCTCAGAGGATGCTCATGAGGTTGAAATGAGGGTGCCCATGAAGGGCCCTGGGAGCAGTGGCTGGCCCAGATTAGGCACATAGCAGGCATTAGCCATGAGGACAATGGGGGTGAGGGTGGCTAACATCCTCACTTTACAGTTGGAAAACTGAAACACCGTCATATAACTTACCCCAGAAACACAGGAAGTAGCATCCATGAGCCAGGGCTGTGCAAGTCCACACATGCTTCTGGGTCTCAAATCTGCCAACAGGGTAGAGGGGCAAACTGTTGAGGAGACCCCTGACCTTTCCAGGGTATGACCATAGATAATAACTGTTGACTGCAGCTCACATTTGCTTTGTGCTCTATAGTTTACATAGCACTACCAGGTGCACTGTTGTCATATACGTCCCTTGGGGATTGTTGGGAATTTCTGAATGGATGCCAAAGGGGACGTTTTATAAAATGCCTGGGTCTGTGACTGTCACTTACAGGCTGCAGGCTATAAATCTAGTCCTGTCCACCCATATTAGAATCACCCAGTGTGTCCAGATGTCCCTGAGCATGTCTGGGTGGCCTTCCTCTGCACTGTTGGCTCAGGCTCCGGGCCTCAGAAGACATTATGCTGTCAGTGGAGTGTGAAGTCTACATCAGGGGGTGGAGGTCAGACTGAGTTCACGGTTGCTCAGGCCCAATATTGTCCCAGCCTCTGGAATAAGAAAATATAACTCTTTTTTATTCACATTGACTTAATATGATGAAGATTCTTGAAGGAAATACATAGCCCCAAAATAATAAAATAAAACAGTTCTAATTTTTCAATTTGGAGAGGAAGTCTTTTGAACTATGTTCTTAATGCGTTATTCTTTGTTAAGAGATAATTTTTGTGAAAACCTTCCAGATGGCCTGGAAATAGAGGGCACATTGTATAAGCCTGGGGTTTCGGGGAAGGAAGGGAGAGCAGCCCCTCTAGCTTTCCCTGGGGTCCAAAGCTACTGGCATTTGTCAGGGATTGGCATTGGGTAACCCTGATACATGGGGTTATCTTGTGCAAATTTTAGGTTTATGTAGAGTCTAGAGTGACGTTCCCATGAGTTTATCAAGAAACAGGGGAGGGGAGGTGGGCCTTTGCAGAAGGGCCAACAGTACACCGGGGCATGGAGCTGGGGGTTCATCAGAGTGTGTTTTTTGAGCAATCAGCTTCCAAAAGCAGGCATGGTGTGAGCCTAGCTCCATAGTAGTCAACTGAAGGGTAAGGTGCTTGTCCCTCCCCAGGCCTCTGGATGGATGGACCCACATCCTCCTTGTAGGAACGGAGCCATGGGAGATGGAGGTCTGGTCCAGCCTATGGAAGTCTGCCTGAGGGGGAACCCTGCCCTCCTGCATGGCTGGGCATTCGAATGGTTAGGGGTTCCCCCTCAGGGCCAGGATGGGTGTGTCCCGGCAGCAGCCACAGTGCAGCAGAGGCCTCTGCAGACCATCATTTCCTGCACAGAGCACCCCCTGTGACTGGGCCTGAGACTCCCAGACCCAGAAGCAGTTAAACACCCAGAGACTCCTCAGCTGCTGGGTGGGAGGACTTGGGCATAAGGGAATTATGGAGAGAATTACTGAAGGCTGATTAATTTTACTTTGAGTTGCCACAGAAAGAGATTAAACTGCTCCTCACAGCTGGAAGTGAACACCCAATTATAAATGATATTAGTCATGTATTTATCACTAAACAGGTATATGTTACCCTTCCCAAGAGAAAACTATATGCTGGTATATTTAATGTGATTGTAAAGATCAATTAGATAAGCCAGGCACGGTGGCACACCTCTGTAATCCCAGTAGTTGGGAGGCTGAGACAGGAGGATGGCAAGTTCATGGCCAGTCTCAGCAACTTAGTGAGACCCTCAGCAACTTAGTGAGACCCTGTTTCAAAAAAAGTAAAGAAAGGCCAGGGACTGTAGCTCAGAGATAGAATGCCCCTGATCCCTGAGATCAATCCCCAGACCCCTCCCCCAAATCAATTAGATAGAGTTGAGTTATAAGGATCATACTGAAGTTAGAATTAAAAATACATAGAAATAGTTTTATTTACTGTGGATATACACACAAGATTATTTTGCTGTAAAGTTTACTTGCTAGGGCACACAGAATAGGATTAATCACCTATGCTGACTCCACCTCTCATGTGATGACATTCCAGCCCACCCCAGGCCCACTTACCACAGAGTCTCTTAGTCTAATGTAAAACTCAATGATTTTGTTGGAAGTCATTTGATTTGCAAGACTAAAAAGTTTAATGTCGTGCTCTAAGCCTTTTGGATAACTTCATATATATATATATATATATATATATATATATATATATATATATATAATCACAACACCTTATTTCATGATTTCAAAGGACTAATCCTGATCGAAAATGTAATCTTTATTCATTCATTCCTCTGCTTCTTTTTAAAGTGTCCCTTCCTGGACTGGAAAGTTCATGGAGACATGTCCCTTGTCCAGCACAGGGCCTGCATGGCATGTGAGGTGACAGTGACCAAGAGGACCCACAGGAACATTCGAGGGAAGCCCTACCACAACCACCACTGCCGGAGTCTCTGTGTCTCAAGACGCCGAGGTCTGGATTTCCCCAGCATGCAATGCTATGAGTATTCCCCCAAACAGCTGTCTGCTTCATTGCTTCAAGTCAGGGTGTGCATCTGAATATGATGTTCCTTCCAGACAGCCACACCAATCTCCCAGGTGCTGGCAGAGCCATCTTATGAGTCCCAGGAATACAACACACCTTCTGTCCAGCCATGCTCCCAGAAATTTACTTGTCTTCGTGTTTGTCTCAAAAAGATGAAGGTGTCATGTTCCCATGATGATCACAGCCTGAGGTGCTCCATCCAGCATGAACCTTGTTGTTCTCAGCACCCCCTTTATCAGTGCCGAGCTGTGTGCCTTGCCAAGGGAGCCAAATATCAGTCATGACCTAATGAACAGAAATGACCACAATTCCCCAGATCTCCACCTCTTCCTGCCATAGCTACAGTCATCCTTGCCCGACTCCTTAGTGTGGACAGAGATCTATGCATAACAGCTACACACATAGGTCTAAATGGGGGCAGGTCCCTAAGCACACTGCAGAAAATATACACTTGTGTAAGGCACAAGCTTTTACAAATCCTGAATGGCCTCCTAAGTACGGGTCAGACCTCCATCTGGAGACATTGTCATTCTAGAATAGCCAGGCCCAGGAGTCTGTCTCCTGCCTTCTTCCTGCATCTTCATCCTAATATTGTTAGCTTTGTTAATTTTGTTGTTTCTATCACAAAATAACAGAGAGAGAGAGGGAGTGAGAAGAGTAACAGAAATCATAAGACCTTTTTCTTTCAGGCCTAACTCCTTATACCTTGTCTCATTTTGCTGTCCTTCCAAGCAAAATGCTCCAGCATGATCCTGCCCATTCCAAAACCCTTCTTGAGAAGGGTGTCACTTGGCAGTCACAGACTGCTCCATGAGGGACCCTGCACTTTGGGGGCACCAATGAATGGACAACTGAGAGTTGGGAGCAGTGGACCTAGGCATGGGACCCTGGGGAAGAGATTCTTTTCAAGGATGGGTCAGTAATCAATGTTGTTCCTGTCCGTCAGTTTGAATCCCCAGCCCATGCTCTTACATCACAATTCCCACTCCAGGACATCCTGGCTGAAATATAACTTCTCCAGGAAAACATTTTGTGTAAAGCAAGATCATTAAGTACTTTATGCTTCAAATAGAACAGCAAGCCACCTCTCAGCCCGAGTCACGCATGATCAAAGTTTTCCAGCAGCTCCTATTCAATATTCAAATAAACACCATAAATGTATCAGGGAACTGCCTGGGTTTCTTAGATGGCTGGGGTAGAATCATTGAAGGTCTGCAAACCAAATAAAGCTGCAGAACCTAGATGATTTATTTCAGGGATTCATTAACGCTGAAAATAACAAAGTGAATGTGTCTGTGTGTGTGTGTGTGTGTCTGTTTCCAGACAACACAGGGTTCTCACAGACATTTGTGTCACTGGCTGTCATCAGCAATCCCCTCATGACAGCACCACCTGGAGAGTAAAGGAGCTTCAAGTTGTAGGAGCAAGCTGACCAGGGTTCACAGAACGTATGGCCGTAAGTCCACGTCAGCTTTTGCACCATACCAAGCTGGAATGGGTCAAAGACACAGAAGAGGAGACCCGTTGGGTGTGTGCAGTGCATCAGCCCCTGCACAGTTTCTCTGGGTTCCAGGCCATGCTACCCTTTCCTAACATTCTCAGCTCCACTCAGTAACTAACTAGGGAGTGGGGATCCCTTTGCTTGAGTGTGCAAGTTCCTTTCCTGCCTGTGGGTGCAGTCTGGCCTTTCTCCTCCTCCCGCCTGGGGCCTTCTCTCCCAACCAATTCCCAGAATGACTTCTCATCTGTTCCCTCTGCTGGCCCAGTGACCTCAACCTTTCAAGTGAGCACTAGAAGAAGGGCTGGGAGCTCTCTCCCCATCTGCCACTTCTAGAAGGCCTACTATGCCACAGTCATGTTCACCGGGGAGTTCTGTGGAGTGCACGTGAAAGACCACACATGAGTTCTGGACAATAACTCATACTGGCTGCAGGAGGCAGCCACCATGTAAGGTGCTTCTTGGAACAGAGAGAGAGCAGAATGCTCTGCAAGACAGTGGGAGTCACACAAGGGTGCCCAGGAGCTCCTGGACAGGAGGGAGAAGGTCCTGCCACTGTACTGCTCTAACAGGATTCTGGAGCTTAGTACTTTCCAAAACCATTGTGCAGCCTTCCTGTGAAGGGAGAGTGTGAAGAGCCCAGGGGCTAAACCCCAAACCAAGCCATTTAATTCATTTTACTTCTTTTTGTTATAGGGTATAGTAGAAACAGACTTTTGTATTTTTGTCTGTGCTTGCTAGTATATACAGAATCTAGGTGAAATCCTCAACCATCATCTTAACTACAGGACTGAACCAAGAGAAATCTACTTTCATGGTTATAGAAGAACTTGCCAGAGAAGGAAGAAAGGAAGGAGGTATAGTGAGGCATGGGGTAACTTAGATGGCTCCTGGGTGTGCCCCTGTGGACTTGGGTTTGGGTCTTGCTGTGGACTGAATGTTTGTGTCCCCCTCTGAATTCATGTTGAATCCTAATAACCAGGGTGATGGCACTTGGGGGTGGGGCCTTTGGGAGGTGATCAGTGTGGAGTCCTCCTGAGTGGCAACAGTGCCTTAATGAATGAGTCCCTCAGCCCTTGTACCATGTGAGGCACAGCAAAAACACTCCATCTGTGAGCCAGGAAGTGGGTCCTCCCCAGACATGGAGTCTGCCAGTGCCTTGATCATGGGCCTCGCAGCCTATAGATCAGTGATAAAAAGTTCCCATTTTTTGTAAGTTATTGCTATAGCTTGGATATGGTTTGAATGGATCTTCAAGGATTCACATGCTGAAAGTTTGATTCTCAGTATGGCAGTGTTAAAGTGGCAGACCATTTAAGAAGTAGATCTAGCAGAAGATAAGGTCTTGGGAGTACTACCCTCAGAAGGGATTTGTGCAGCTCTTATGGGACCTTGGTTAGTTCCCTCTAAAATAAGTTGTTATAAGAAGAGCAAGCCTGGACGTCTCTGGCTTCCTGTCTCTCCATGTGATCTCTTCTGCATAGGCTCCCACCATTGTGATGGTGTACACCACGAGGTTCTCAGCAGAGAATACACACATGGGGCTGCCTGATCTTGAACTTTCAGTCTCCAAAACTGTGAGCTCTTTTCTTTATAACATACCTAGCCTCTGGCACTTTTGTTGTTGGTGCAGAAAACAGACTGAGACAATTATCCCAGTCTATGGCATTTTGTTAGAGCAGCCTGAGCTGGCTAAGACAGGGTCTCATGGAATGAAATGTTCTGGGTTTAAAATTAAGAGCTGTTCCACTAATGCCTCAGAGAGATCAAAGCCTGGGTAGTAATACTGACTGACAGAAGGAGACACCTTCTCTATAGCATGTTGAGGGAAACTCCAGCAGAAGACAGTAGTGTCTGGGGTAGATGACACATGGGCACGGGAGGGAATTCCAGAACATACGGAGGAGGCTTTGCAGGACTGAGGGGTGCACAAAGTAGGAGTGATGGAGAGTTAAGAAGGACATGAGCCTGCCCAGCCTCAGGAGATAGTTCATATGTTCAGTCTTCTTTGTCATGGTTAAAAAAAATTATGTGATACCATCTTTGACAGAGTTTGGTGGGAAGAGCCCAAACTTTGGGATTATAAAATAAAAAAGCTGGGCATCCTGGCCATTTATTTAACTTTCCTTAAACTCTGTTTTTTATTTTTATCTTATTTATTTATTTATTTATTTATTTATTTATTATTTTTGGTACTGGGGATTGAACTTAGGAATGTTCTGCATCTGAGCTATACCCCCAGCCCTTTATATTGTTGAGTTTGAAACAGGGCCTCACTAAGTTGTTGAAGGTGTTGCTAAGTTTCTGAGGCTGGCCTTGAACCTGCAATCCTCCTGTCTTAGCCTTCTAAGTTCTGGGATGACAGGCATGTGCCACTGGGCTGGACTAGTTTCTTATCTTTAAAACAGGGGCAATGGCCTCTACCTCTCAAAGAAGTTATACAGAATCAAGTGTCCACACGTGCACAACATCTTTCCCATCCCTTGGCACTTGTCATGCATTCATCAAATGTCCATGGGAAAATATGAATGCATTATGACCACACTCTGAATTATGCCTGTGTTTTTTGAGGGGTATTATTTGTTTTACTGGGATTGATTTTGCTCACTATACACTGTACGTAGATGTTATCTGAAATAAGATCAGATATGTATCAGGAAGTGAGATAACAGTATCCTTGTGAAGGGTCCTTCAACAGAGATCAAGGAGGGCTCTGGGTGTCAAATGTCTATTTTGTCATATTCTATGGTGTGGACCTGCATAGTGTTAAGTAAATGGTAGGGAATAAATATTATAGATTATGACTGTAGCTTATTCAAAGGAGTTTAACAGTGTTCAAATGTACATGTTAAAACATAAAACACAAGGTTTCATGTTTTGCAGCAGTAAAGCAAAACTAAATTGGGTGAAAGTTTGATTGACTCTGGAGGTCTTTAAAAGTCTTGCAAGATTTTATGATTCAAAAAAATGGTGCAAGATAACATAGGAGTCAGAGAGACTAATGTTTGGAATTGTCATGGGTTGTTTGGGAAGCTTTTCTGATCACTGAAGCAGATCTGGGGAAGTTTTAGAGAAGGCCCTGATTCTACCTAGACTCACCAGCACACCTCCATGCACAAATAGGTATCAGGTAACCCTCAGCTAGATTGCCTCAAACATGATTTGTGTGCATTCGATACCATGTTGAAACATCAGCTATGCAGTAAGCAGCCAGGCTGTGCAGGATGGATTCTTGCCTTTTGCTGATCTTGCCAAATGTTGATCCTGTGCTGGGCACTGTGACAGTAACTGAGGATGATTTGTGGAGTTAGCACCACCTCTGTCCTCCGTTTAAATAGTGGGGACAGAGAATTACACCATGGTGAAATCATCATCCTGACAGAGGGAGGCCTGGTGTGCTCCATTCAACCTGGGTCACTGGGGCCTTCACAAAGGTGGTGGCAGCTGAGCTGGGGACTTGAAGGTGAATAGGAATCAGCCAAATGGAAAGGAGGCTGAGGAAAGTCATCATTTACTGGTTTTTAATTCAGTATTTCCTAACTTCTGTGCTCTGGTTATCACATGATGAATAAGACAGAAACTTTTTCTTAAAAGCATTGTGGGCGGGGATGATGGCCCAAGATGGGCTAGGTGTTCTAGTTCTCAGGTAGTACGTCTTTTTCCCAAGATCTCATCTTTACCCTTTTCATTGGGTTCTTTTGTTTCTTTGTGATAAGATGGAAGCACAGAAGAATTTCTTTTCTTTACTACTTAAGCAATTAATTTGGTGCTGTCAATTTAAAATTCTTGAGAATCTCAGCTCTCCTTTATCCATGCCCCAGTGCTGGCTAAGTAAGCAGATCTACACACTTCACTACAATCCTAGAAATGAAGCCTTGGCTGTGCCCTTGTCCTTGACGTCCTGGTTGGAGACGATTCTTGGCCTCTGCTCCTGGGCTGCAGTAGAACAGCATCACATCCTCCCAGAGACCTGCCCAACCTGGAGCCCCTGTGTGCAGCCTGTGACCTCACTTTGTCTGTCTTTCTTAGTGACAACCTATGATGCATTCTGCTACTTCATTACAAAGTCTGGCTCTTTAACCCTAAGTGACTCCAAATAACCAGTAGTTGCTTTTTCCCAAATCACAGATAGTATTAACATGCTTTTTGATCAGTTCTTTTCTCCATAAGCATACTAACTAAATTAAAAGAATGGAGCCTGCAATTAAGTTGCCAAAAAGCATAGGGACATATCTGACCTGCACAGTGTTAAGTACATGATAGAGACAGGATAAATATTTGTTGAATAAATATTATGGCTTAGAACTATTGCTTATTCAAAGGAGTTTAGCAGTATTCATACGCACAAGTTGAAACATAAAACACAAGGTTTCAAGTTTGGTCGTAGTAAAGCAAAACTAAATTGGGTAAAGTTTGGATCTGGAGGTCTCTCAAGGCTTTGCAAGGTTTTACCATTCTAGGAAAATGGTGTAGGATAGGAATAAGAGGAAGGAATGTTTAGAGTTTCTATGGGATGTCTGGGAAGCTTTCATACAGGGAGATAGAGGTGGCACTGTGGAAGCTCCTTTATTAGAGATTCTCCGGGAACTATTCCTTGTAGCAAGGGTAGAGGCTCATACTCACTACTGCCAGCTATGTTAATGAGAAATGAAAGTCTATCTATGACCAGAGGTAGCCTCCTGATCTGGCCACTCAGCTCAGGATTGTGAGCCCAAGCACCCCTGCCACATACTTCCCTGGGGCCTTTATGAAACACATTCCTGAGTCCCTCAGCATACCTGGGAAGGTGCACCTGGAGCAAACACATCTGGTAACTGCTATGCATGCTGGTGTGTGACCTTAGGCTTGGCTGCCTCCCAACTTCACTAACTCACCTAACTTCACTGAGATTGTCTTCTCTAAATATTCTTCAACACTGTCATGACTTCTTCCCTGAGAGTCATTGAAAGCACCAATGAGGTAGAGTACATGAAGGCATGTAGAAATAGAGCATGTTGGTGAAATTCTAAGCCCCGGCTCCTAGGACTAAGCTCGCTTCTGAAGTTAGTGGATGACTCTGGAATTTGAGGTGAATACTCTTTCGGTATTGGGACATCTTATGGCCAATTCCCCATAGCAGTAAGAAGGCTAAAGTGAGCTCCGTCACTGCAAGCAACTGTTAGGGCTTTGGGGAAAGTGAGCTTAGTTCAGGATGAGGAGTGCAGTGTCAAGCAAGGGAAGGTCATCCCAGAATGGAGCTGGCTCCCCAGTGCCAGGCGAGCGGCTGCCTCACCAGAGCAGTTAAGGCAGAGGGCAGAGTATTCTTCTTGGGAAAGCTGGAAGGACGCCTCTTGTGCTTTGAAAGTCAGGCCAATGACCTTTAAGTTCCCCTCTGATTTTATGCATTATTGTTTTATGACCCTATAACTAAGCTAACCAGCCACAGAGTGAGGCTGTTACTTTATATTATAATTTGCCATAAATACTTCTATGATAACCTCCATATGTTAAAGAACTCTTAAACTTTTTAAAAATCTAAATACATATTCTACTGGGAATCACTAGGTTATAAGGTACCTTGTAGTTTTATAGAGCTTAAAAGGAAAAAGATGTTACGAGTTACCCTGACAGTATAGCTCTTTCTTTTTTTTTTCATTATAAAGTCTCTTTGAAAAAGCAGCCATAACATTTGAAATCGGAGCCTTTTGTCTTCTATGACAGTCCCCTAGCCTGCTCTGATGATGGGGAGCCTTTTTCCCTCCTCCTCTCTTTCTTCTTCTGATGTCCTTACACTATTCTACTAGTCTCTCACCTTTTTGAAGTCTCTTTTGTTTCCCAATTTCTTTCTAGTTTCCATATATGAGAGAAAACACACAAGCTTTGACCTTATGAGACTGGTTGATCTCATTTAGCATAATATTCTCTATTTTCATCCATTTTCCTGCAAATGACATAATTTTGTTCTTTTTATGGCTGAGTAAAACTCTATGGTATGTATATACCACATTTTCTTTATCCATTTATCTGTTGATGGACACCTAGGCTGGTTTTATAACTTATCTATTATGAATTGTGCTGCTATAAACATGGGTAGAGTAATATTCTAACTTCCATTCCTTTGGAATGATACCATGGAGTGGAATAGCTGAGTCATATGGTGGTTCCACTCTTAGTTTTTTGAGGAACCTCCATCCTGATTTCCATAGTGGTCCCACCAAAATCCTTCCCCCCAAATCCTTGCCAGGATTTGTTACTGCTTGTATTCTAGATGATTGCCATTTTGACTGGTGTTGGATGGAATCTCACTGCAGTTTTAACTGGCATTTCCCTGATTGTTAATGATGTTGAACATTAGTTCATATATTTACTGGTCATTTTGTGTATGGTATGAGGTAGGGTTACAACTTCTTTCACTGCACATGGGTATCTACTTGTCTCAGCATTATGTGTTGAAACGACTTCTAGCTCCCACTGAAATTTCATGATACTCTTGGTGAAAAATCAATGGATTATAAGTATAAAGTTAACTCTGTAATGATCTTTATCTTTCTGCTAAGTAATACATTGTCTTGATTTTTGTAGCTTTGTAGTAAGTTTTGAAATAAGATTATGAGTCCCCCAAATTTGTTCTTCTATTCAAGACTGTTTTGGCTATTTAGAATCCCTGGAATTTCCATATGAATTTTAGGAACAGCTTGTTAATGTCTTTAAAAAAAAAAAAAGGAGCTGAGATTTTAGGGAGTAATATAGTAACATTAATAACATTAGGCCCTCATATCCTCATATCCATAATATGGAATTTTTTTGCTTATTTATATAGTAGCTTCTCTTATCTGTAGTTATACTTTCCAATTTCAGTTATTGATGGTCAATTATAGTCTGAAAATATTAAATGAAAAATTCCACATTTTGAGAGGAGAGAATACATTTACATAAGTTACTATAGCATAGTTTTATAATTGTTACATTTATTATTTATTATTGTTGTTAATCTCTTACTATGCCTACTTTATAAGGTATGTATGCGTAGGTAAAATATTGTATATATAGGGATTGGTACTATTCATGGTTTTAGGTGTACACTGTGGGTCTTGGAACCTCTTACAGATAGGTGGAGACCACTGCATCTTTAATTTCATTTGCTGCTTTTTAGTTATCTATATGAAAGGTTTGCAATTCTTGTGTTAAGTTTATTCTTAGATCTTCAATGATTTTGATGTTATTATTGTAGATTTGTTGCCTTAATATGATCCACAGAGTCTTTGTTATTGATTCCTTTTATACTGATCTTCTATTCTGCAATCCTACTCAATTCATTTATTAATTCTCATATTTTTCATTAGATTTCTGTGCAGTATATATACGTATACATATATATTATCCTATTTTTTCATTGGATTGCTGTGCTATATATACATATATGTATATATTCTCATATTTTTCATTGAATCTTCTATAGAATAATTTTACTTCTTCCCTTTCAGTTATGATGACTATTTTTTGAATTATTGTGCTGGCTAAAGACTCCTATAAAATCTTGAATCTTCACTAGAAGAGGCAAGAGTGGACATCCTTCGTTTTCCTTATCTTGGGCAGAAAGTGCCATTAAATGTGGTGTTGGCTGTGGATTTTCATAGTTCTTTATTGGATTGAGAAAATTTTCTTCAATTTCCAGATTTTTATCACAAAATGATATTGGATATTATTTGATTTTTCTGCATCTGTTGAAATAGTCCTGTGGTTTTTGTATTTTGTTCTATTTATATGGTATGCTACATTAATTGATTTTTAGATGATAAATCAGCCTTGTATTTCTTAAAACATTTTCCACTTGGTCAGGTCATATAAAACTGTTTATATGTTTCTGATTTTCCAGAATTTTTAAGAAGAGTATTGTATTCATAAAAGATGTTGGTCTTTAGGGACTTTTGTTTTGAAAAGCTGTAATATGATATCACAATTAGAATATGCTCTTTCATCTAATCCACTGATCATACTCAGATTTTCCACTTTTGCTCTGTGTGTGTGTGTGTGTGTGTGTGTGTGTGTGTGTGTGTGTTATTTGTCTAAATATTCTCCCATTTAAAGACATGTAGGCTGGTTTCAGTTTTTGGCTTTCAAAACCAAAACTGCTATGTCCATACTTTATGGAAATGTAAGATTTTATTTTTCTGGGATAAATGTCCAATAGTGCAATGACTTGGTCATATGGTAGTTGCATGCTAAATTTTTTGTTTTTAAACTTAGACTGCATTTTAGAGTATGGATCCCATGAGCAATATATGAGTGACCTAGTTTCTATTATTTCTTGCAAACATTTAGTGTCATCATGTTTTAATTTTTTAAATTTTACATTCCAATTTCCTAAATCACTAATTACACTGCATTTTTTCATGTTCTTGTTTTCAATCTTTAAGTCCTCTTCATTGAAATGTCTGTTTCTGCCTTTTCCCCCCATTTTCTAATTGGACACATATATAGTTTTTACTGTTGAATTTAGAAAATTATTCCCATTTTCTTAATACATTAGGTATAATGTTTATCAAAATTTTTTTCCAGATCTGCAGTCTGAAGTCCTCTTCAAATGGACTTTTTGGGAGCAAAATATTTAATTTTTATGAGGCCCAAGTTATCTTTATTTTTTCTTTTATGGGACATATTTTTGGTGTCAAGTCTAGAAATACTTTCCTTAGAGGTAGATCCCAAAGATTTTGTCCTTTTTTTTCTTTAAATATTTTAAAGAAATTTATAGCTTATAGTCCTTTTTTGATGTGCCTTTTGTATAATGTGTGAAGTTCATTTTGAATTTTTCTCCCCTTTCATCTATGACTATCAATTGTCAGTTGCTTTTCTCCCAGTTGTTGAAAAGCTATAACACTTTCATTGAACTGGTCGTGCTAATTTGTCAAAAACAAATTGAGCTCATATTTGTGTAAGTTTATTTTCTGGATGTTCTAGTCTATTCTGCTGGTCTTTATCTCTGCCAGTATAGTGCTGCCTCAGTCACTCTACCTTTATAGGAAGGCTTAAGATGGGATGGAACAACTCCCACCACTTTGTTCTTCTTTGAAGGGTTGCTTGTAAAATGAAAGTGCCTTTTCATTTTATATTGAAAATAAGCTTATGTATATGTGCAAAAATTGCTGGGATGTTGACATGAATTTCATAAAACCTGTAGATCCTCCCCTAATTTAGGGAAAATTGACACACTTGCCATTTTGAGTCTTACAATCCATGCACACAGTATCTGCATCCATTGAGACCTTTGATTTCTTTTATCAGCATTTTGTAATTTTAACATATAGATACTGTATGTATTGTTAAGTATTTATCCAAGTATTTCATTTCCTTTGGTTTTATTTTTATGTGCTTTTATTGGTGCATTATGGTCTCACATCATAATGTATATCATGTTGACATTGACATACATGCACACAGCACTCCCCCCTACACCTGTCTGTCTCCTCCCCTCCTATATGGAGTACTGAGATTGACATTGGTATTTTCACATATGTACACACAGTTGATGTTAGTATTTCCAATAATGAACCTCAGTCTTCCCCCTCCCCTTACCTTAGACCTCTTCCCTGGCTCCACTGAAGTTTCTTCTCCATTATCTGGAGTCCCTCTGGTATCCCAGTTACTCCCTAGCTTGTGCATATTAAAGAAAACATATGTCCCTTCACTTTCTGTGACTGGCTAATCTCACTTAACATATTCTCCAGGTCCTTCCATTTTCTTGCAAATGACATTATTTTATTCCTCTTTATTGATGAGTAGAATTCTATTGTGTGTATTTCCCATAGTTTTATAATCTGTTCATCTGTTGATGAGCACCTGGGTTGGTTCCATAATTTGGCCATTGTGAATTGTGCTGCTATGAACATGGGCATGCATATATTACTGTAGTCCTCTGGTTTCAACCTCTTTGAAGATACCCAGGACTAGTATAGCTGGATCATATGGTGGATCCATTCTAAGTTTTCTAAGGAATCTCCATACTGATCTCCATAGAGGCTGACCTAGTTTGCAATCCCACCAACAGTTTAGAAGAATTCCTATTTCCCCACATCCTTTCCAACATTTATTGTTATTTGATTTCTTGATAATTGTCATTCTGATTGGCATTAGATGGAATCTCAGTGTAGTTTTGATTTGCATCTCCCTAAATGCAATGATATTGAACATTTTTTCATGTATCTATTGGCCATTCGTTTCTCTTCTTTTGTGAAGTGTCTATTAAATTCAGTTGCCCATTTCTTGATTGGGTTATTTGTTTTTCTAGTGTAAAGTCTTTTAAGTTCTTTGTATATTCTAGATATTAATCTTCTATCAGAAGGATAGCTGGTAAAGATCTTCTCCCATTCCGTGGGCTTTCTCTTAGACTCTTGATAGTTTCCTTTGATGTGCAGAAACTTCTTAGTTTAATGCCATCCCACTTATTAATTCTTGTTTTAATTTCCTAAGCTTTGGGGGGTCTTGCTGAGGAAGTTCCTCCCTATGCCAATATGTTGGAGTGTTGAACCTATGACCTCCTCTGGTAGCTTCACTGTCTCTGGTCTAACTTCCAGGTCTTTGATCCATCTCAAATTGACTCTTGTGCAGGGTGAGTGGATTTAGATCAATTTTTCTACAAATGGATAACTAGCTTTCCCAACACCATTTGTTGAAAAGGCTGTCTTTTCTCCAGTGTATGTGTTTGGCCCCTTTGTCAAAGATCAGTTGACACTTATAGTCAATTGATCTTTGACAAAACTATAAGTTTCTGTATCTTCTATTCTGTTCCATTGGTCTATGTGTCTGTTTTTGTGCCAACACCATGCTGTTTTAATTACTATAGCTCTATAGTATAACTTGAAGTCAGGAATTGTGATACCTCCTGTATGGTTCTTATAGCTGAAAATTACTTTGGCAATTCTGGGTATTTTGTTTCTCCATATGAAGTTTATGATTGATTTTTCTAGGCCTATGAAGAATGACATTGGTATTTCCTTTGATTTTAAATGAAATTTATTGTGTTGTAAATTTCTGTTTGCAAATGTTCATTGCTAGTATATAAAAATGTTATTTTTAATTTAAATTTTCTATAAACATATTAATTGTGTAGATTAGTTTGGGGTTCTGTGTGATATTTCCATCCATGCATACAACACACACTGATCAAATACAACCTTTTTTCTATCCTTCCTCTCACCACAGTTCACCTTTTTTAGCCTATAGAAATCACTATTCTACTTTCAGGTGAATGTTTTTTTAGCATCCACATATGAGAAAGAACATGCAACACTTGTCCTTTTGTGTCTTGCCTATTTCACTTAGCATAATTTTTCTTTAAGGTTGAATAGTATTCCATTGTGTATATCTACCACATATTCTTTAAAATATTTTAATTGATGCATTCTAATTATACAAAATAGTGAGATTTACTGTGATATATTTATACATGCACATAATATACTTTCGCATAATATACTTTTGTCAGTTTCACTGCCCAGTACCTCCCCTCTCCACCATATTCCTCCTCTAGTCGGCTGATCTCCCTTCTGTTTTCATGAGATTCTTTTCTTCTCTTTTTTTCTCTCTAGTTTACACATATAGAAATGTGATTGATGTGTGCATGTGTAGATGTGTGTTGATTTTGTAACCTTGCTAAAATCACTTACTAGTTCCAGAGTATTTTTGTTGATTTGTTGGAATTTCTACATAGACAATCATATTATTTGCAAGTAAAGATAGTTTTATAACTTTATAATCTATTTCAATTATTATTGTTGTTATTACTATTTTGCCTTATTACTGTGGCTAGAGTTTTAGGTATTATGTTGAATAAAATTGCTCAGAGCTTACATTCTTGCTTTTTTCATGACATTAGGGGGAACGCATTCAGGCTTTTGCCACCAAGTTAGGGGTTAGATGTAGTTTTTTGTTTCTGCTTCTTATCAATGTGAGATAATTCCCTGCAATTCTGAACTTCCTGATAATTTTTCTCATAATCTTATGATTCTATTATTTCCCTTTAGCATATTAGTACTATGTTGTTAGCATACCAATTGATTTTTTTCAAACATTGAATCAGCTTTAGTTAAATAAATCCCTCTTAGTTGTATTCAATGTATAAATCTTTATATAGATTGTTGGATTTAGTTTACTATATTTTGTTGATGGTGTCTACATTTAGCTTAATGGACGATGTTAATCTGCAGTTTTTTGTACTATTTTTGTCTGCTTTTGATATTAGAGTAATAGTGGGTTCATAAAATGAGTTGAGACATAATCATATTACTTTTATTTTTCTGGAAGAAATTGAATAAAATTGATGTTAAATCTTCTTTAGATGTTTACAAGACTTCCCAGTGGAGCAATTTGGGTCTGGAAATTACTTTTTGAGGAGTTTTTAAATTATAAATTCAACTTCTTTGATGCTTGGTTGCTATTTTGATTGTCTAATTCATCTTGATTGAGTTTTAGTCATTTGTGGTTTCTGAGGAATTGGTTCATTTCTTCTAAATTGTTGAATTTACAAGGATAAAGTTGTTCCTATTATTCCCTTATTTTATTTTTAATGGTTATACTATCTGAAGTGATATCTTCTATTCCAATTTCTATGTTGTCAACATTTGTTCTTTCACTTATTATTTTGTCATTCTTATTTATTTTGTCACTCTTGTTGTAAGTTACTAATTTTTTGGAAGGATTGACTTTCAGTTTCACTAATTTTCACTGATTTTTACTTTTATCTTTGTTATGCTTTCCTTCTCACTGATTTCCTTCTCACTTCTAGCATCTCAGGATGGAATATATGTAATTGATTTGAGTCTTTCTTCTTTTTGAATGAAATCATTTACTGCCATGACTTCCTTCTCAGCATGATTTAGATATAACTCACAATTTTTGTGAGTTGTGTTTTAATTTTTATGCTGAACATCTTGACTGACAGCATTGGTGGCCCTGAGCAGAGGGTAGTCTTGGGTCCAGCAGGGAGAGATTATAGGAAAAACTAAAACACAAGCTAGGTAATCTAAGGTATAGTAAAGCGTATGACTCTGGTTTCTACCATATTCTGATGAAGGGCACAGGCATTACATTTGTTTAAAGTACCAGGCTTGGATTCTTCTTTTTTAGCCTTTGGGTCACATTATTCTATATGGCCCAATATGCACAATTGTAAGAAAAGTGAAAACAGAAGCTAGGAAACCCAAGTTACATGAAGGTGTATGACCTGGGTTTCTGTCAAATTCTGAGGAAGGGCACAGGCAATTGTGCTTGTTAAAAGTACGAGACTTGGATTCTTCTTTTTTAGCTTCTGGGATCTAGTATTTTATATAAACCAATATGCACAATTGTAAGAAAAATTGAAATAGAAGCTAGAAAAGATAAGCTATTGGAAGGTGTAGAGTGTGGGTTTCATCATTTGAGCTGTTGGATGGATTAATGTTTTACATTAGTTGGTTCTCTTCTCAGGAATTGCTTCTTCAAATATTTAAATTCTTTCTTTTCTCTTGTTCTGATGTTTATTATTTGTATGTTATTATGCTTATTAATATCCAGTATATCTCTGAATAACTTCATTTTCTTTCATTCTTTTTTCTGTTACATAAACTTTATGGTTTGATCTTTGCCTTTTTTAGTTCAGTCAGTTCAAGTATACTGTTGAGCTTCTATAGTAAATTTTTATTTGGTTTATTGTATTTTTAAATTATAGGAGATCAGAATGTCCATTTTGATATCCTATAATTTATATCATTTAATTCATATTCTTTATTTAATGAGACATTGTCTACATAACTTCAATTAAATACTTTGGTTTAATCTTTAAATATTTTTGTGATAGCTATTGGGTCGCCTAAAGGTAGATTTCGTGGCTTGCTTTTGTTTCTTCCTGTGTACAGGCTGCACTTTCCTGTTTCTTTGAATGCTTTATACTTAGAATTAGACCTTTTGGGAAATGTACTGTAGTAACTCTAGATACTGATTTCTTCTTCCAAGCTTGGTGATGCTTGCCTCTTTTTGTCTTAATAATTTGGCTATAGTAGATCATCAAGAGTCTCTGATGTTTCCCAAAACTTTTGCATCTTGTTTTTATCTCAAGCCACTTTTCTTTGGATCTGTCACATGGTTAGCACTGTTTAGTTTCCAACCATTACTTGATCTGGGCTATTCTATAGTGTGGAAATGTGAAAACTATGCTTTTCTGATATGTTCACTGGCTTCCAGAAACCATGGGGTGGGATCTGTTACTTGATTTCCAAGCCCATTCTAACAACTTATTCATGAGGAAGAGGTGTGGGATGAGAAGGTGGGTGCAAACCTTAGAAAGACACCACAGCCTCCTACTATTCTGACTAAGCTTCTGTAGATTTTCTTGAATACATGCTTCTCAATTTGCCATAAGCCCTTTGATCAATCTCCACAGCCCTTGGATGATTGTCTTTGCTAATTTTTTTTTTTACCAACTTTGTACGTCTCTCTAGGGGAGAGATTCCCCAGAGTTCTTTGTATTCTGGGAATTCTGTTTCTTGGCAATAGTTTTTGAGTACTATTCACCTTGTAGAAATAGAGAAAATAATATTTTATCTCCATGTGTTATTATTGTGACCCATATCATTTTTTCTATAATCATCCTTTCTCCTCACCAAACTATTATGCCAATATACTCCTTTCTAGCGCCAAATTTACTTTAACAAAAATCATTGTCGACAAGTAGAAATGCAATTTGAGGTGACTTTGATCTTTGGCAATGCTGTAATTGTTACATGATATGATCAACAGACTGAATAATTATTCTATGTGAAAAACTTTATTCATTTTTCCCTCTCTTCAATTTCATTATCATAACATTTTTGATGGAAAGCACATTATTATTCTGGGAATGAGAATATTAAAAATGCCCTAGTTACTACAGAAGCTGTTAAAGAGGCAGTGCAGAATAAATCCTGGAAGATCTCATCAGGACGACTGGTGGGGATGATGGAGCTTTGCTGGGAATCAATAACATGCTTGTCTCCTGGCCAGGCCCTTCTTACTCTGAGATTTGGGAAGGTCATTTCCATTCCTTTGCCTCATTGTACATTTGGGGTATATCCAAGCAAAGCTTTGTGCAATGATGACTTCATTTAATGAGATAATCTGTTTAAATATCTTGCTCTGCATCATGTATGACAAATCTGGCAACAAACAAACAAGAACAAGAGTGACAAAAACTATCAGAATCACAGAGTCTGAAGAGTTTAAGATACCATGGCCATCTAGCACATTCAATTTCTAAATTTCTATAAGAATTTATCTTTTTAAAAGAAAAAACATATGTAGAGCCCCAATATATAAATACCAGTGCTTTAGTAGAAGTGGCATTGGAACATGCCCTGTCTTTCTGACTTACCCTTGCCTCCCCTGGGACACAAGACGACAGTGCCAAGCTCTGGACCATTTAAAACTCAATGTAAAATTACTCAAACTTTTGCTCATGAGTAGAAAATTTTATATGGTTGGGGGGCACTAAAAGTCCAGGATGGGAACTGTTGAGAAACATGAAAACATCTGATAGTTACAGGTTTTAAAATTTTTTTAAATATTTGCTATTTCCTGGACACTATAGTTTTACCACTTTCATTTGAATAAAAACATGGCACCAAAAGAAAAAAAAAGAAAGAGAAAACCCCAATTCTCTTTTCATCTATTCTTCAGCTGTTACCGAATCCTGTTAAAGAATTCAGTCGCTGGCTAAACCCTCTGTGTGATCTTTCAGGTCCTATTATAGGCAAATAGAGAGACTCTAAATAGGCAGTTTTATATTAACTTATGAGAATTAGAAACTGATTTTTTTGTTAGCAGTCACATGAATTGTAGTTAGTAGCGTACCTCTTCTCCTGAAAACTTACAAATCTGATTAGTGCCTGGAGAGAAGGAGGTACATTAAGAAGTGAAAGTAATACTGACAGAGGAGAAGGGTCTCTTGACTTGCATCCTCCACCTCTAAGATCCTGGAGGAAGCTCTTATTTAGCTGCCCTTTGCAAAGCTGAAGTACTGCCAGAGGAAAGAAATGCACCATGATACTTCTGCCCCTCCTCTGGATCGGGGGTATCTCTCTCTTTGAGATGCAATCTATTGTCTGCCATTAGATCTACCAAGGCTGAGAATAGACTCCAAAGAGATGTACAGAGTGGTCCACTAACTACAAAACTGGACACAATGGGGCTAAATAATCAAGGAAGATCCTCAAGGGGAGATCCTCAAGGAGGACTATATTGGCAGAGGAATGATACATGAGTCCATCAAGCTACAACAGGAATTACTGGAGTGAAAGCTGGACACACTGTATGTATAGGAATGAGGTCAAAGGCCTCTGTGTAAAGATGTGTGTTAATCTGGCAGGAGTTGGGTCACATTTAAAGACTTGTGTAACTGCATTATCAGTGTCTATAGGTTCTTGCAGTGTCTGTCCCTCATCTTGCCTCAGAGGCTTCCCTTTGTACAACTCCTCAGATAGTGTTTGTGTTTCACAGTTCTTTCAGGCACAATTCAGCATCTTTGTATAGTTGTGAGTGGTGTATGAGGTTCAGCCCATTGCAGAACAGATATGAGTGTAGTTCATAAGATGACATTGCCTAGTGACATCACAGCCAACATTGTGCAAGTACACTCTATGATGTTTGCGCAGCCATGACATCACCCAATGACATTTTGCAGAATGTGTCCCTATCATTAAGCAATGCATGCCTGTACTAGGACGTTGCTCACATGGGGTGAGGGCCAGGGCAGGAGGCACACTTTCATCTTCAGATCATATCACAGTGTTAGGTGTGGCCTTTAAAAGTGCCTCTATTCCCCCATTTCCAATTTATGTCCTTGAATTCTTGTACCCTACGGATATATATTTTAAATTATTTTTCTTTAGGTGAGACAGAAAAACTGGAGGGGATGAGGTGGGAAAGAATGTCCCACCCCACACTTGGATAAGACCTCAATATTGTTGCTTGGGAAAGTCCTTCCCCTGGAGTGAAGGCTGCTATTGAGGAGAAGACTCTGGGTGGATTACTCAATGGCCACTTAACCTCTGCTCCTGCCAGGACCATAGAGGTGTCTTTCTGGGACTCTAACCATAAGAATATTTTGGAGGAACTGGAGGGAAAGAAAGTCTGGGATGATGTCACCTAACTCGTGACTGTGGGGCAAGGACCCCAGGATGTTCTATCATGCTGATCTGTACTAGGCTTCCATCAGTGTATCAAAAGTTACTAGTCAGTTAAATGTTCAATTAACTTTGGCTTCAGTAGCTTCTGGTCCATGTGAGTAGGTCTAGGGTGCTATATTTCTCCTAATGTGTTTGGTCCTGCAGATTTCAGGGTGGTTTGACCAGTGGTGTCAGTTCTATGATGGGCACATGAAGAGTTATTGTTTTCTTAGCTTATCCAGCTTCATCCTGTTGTAGAGACTCAAGTAATGACTTCCAAGCTTGCTACTTGTTGGGGCCATGAGAAGTCTAGTCCACCAGCATCTTAACCAAAGGTATTTCATCCTGGTGAGCTGAGGAATACTTCTTATAGGGAGGGGGCTGAATGGAACCAGCTCTCTTTTCTACATTTTTCCTCAGAAATGGGGAAAATCCCATAACAGCTAATTTATCAGGACAATCAAACTAGTAGAAAGAAAAAAGTTATGTATCTCAATGAATCTAGAATTCATTAGGAAGGAAACAGAATAATGGTAGAAATTTGCCCTTAGCAATTCACTAATTGTCTTAGCATCTCCAAGGAGGTGATGGAGAGTGGAAAGTCCTGGGTTCTGACAGGGCTTGGATTGCTAATGATAGTTCTTCCATTCACTCTCTAGGTTCCCTCTGTAGTCATAGCTTCTTCCTTTTTAAACAGAGAGTAATAATATGTACTTTGCAGATTATTGTGGGGATTAAACAGGGTCATCTATTAGAAGCCACTAACACAGTGCCTGCCTCCCACTCATGACTCCACAACCTATATCCATGGGCATGTACATTTCTTCTGCTCCTTTGGCCTGCATGCATTGCTTAATGATACCTGGCATCTCTCCTCCAGGGAAGAGACAGGCTCACCTGACCTGCACCTGGCTGAGCCTTTCTTCTTCCCCTTGCGTTGCCCTATCCTGTGCCACAGGGACTGCAGGTCAGTTCTGAGTTCCGAGGTGCTTAACTTCCTAATTAGCAAAGACACAGCTCTTGCTAAATTGAGGGGAGATCAAATGTCTCATTACCTTTTATTCATTACTAGCTTCTAATTATTCTTTTTTTTATTTTTTTATTTTTTTATTTTTTTAAATTTTTTTTTATTGTAGTAATTCGTGCAATATAACATACATCCTTGTTAAGTACGGGTTGTTAACAACATATTTGCACATAGTTCTCATTTGACCCTTTCCCCAATTCCCACCCCAATCCCCTCCCCTTCCCTCCCCCTCAGGTTCACTTCGGTGAGTGACCTTGATATGATTGTGTAATTACATCACTT
>PVLC010019968.1:0-29907 GCA_004027655.1 Graphiurus murinus | reverse complement strand
AGAGCCCGTTAGACACTATGTCAAGGAAGTGAGCTCACCACAGGGGAGTTCTAGGGTGGAAGGAGTTAAAATTGACAAAAAGTGGGAGTAAGGACCAAACAAGACCCCTGCCCCTCCTTGGTTCTTGTTGTATAGAGTGAGAGGACCAATGGCCCTTACTGAGAGGGGAGACATGGAAGCAGGGTCCTCTGGAAGAAGTCAACAGAAAGTGAAAATCACTTAGAGGCGAGGCTCAGGAGCAGAGCAGGATGATAATGGATGGGAGGCTGAGAGGGAGGGAGGGCTTGAGGGGTCAAGATGACACCACTTTGGTTAGGGTCAGAGATGTACAGAGTTGGTGGGGATGGTCCAGGTGAAAAATGGCCTCACTGGAGTTCCTAGACACAGGCATGGAGGACATGATGGAATTAGCTGCAGACTAGCTGGCAGAGTGTGGTGGTGAGGCTCTGGGTGAGGTACACTGGAGCAGAGAGCCTGGTGAGTCTCCTGGCTCTGTGTTGATGGCGACTTTGAAGCCAGAAGATAGGCAGAGGTCACTAAAATAATTCACTTGGAAACAGTCCTGGCTAAGAGTCAGGTTCTATAACTAGAGATTACTTCATTTGTATTGATCCAATCTTGCTTTCTCAAAAAACAAAAAAATTCTTGTGTTGGGTATGTGCATCAACAGTCTTTAGTTTATCTGAGTGGATTAGCCAAGTACTTCTAGAAGTAAGGGAAAGACAGAAGGAGGTAGTCAGTCCAGGATACTGATGGGGTGGCACAAGGTATTGGGCATCTTTGGACAGGCAGGAGAGAGGTAACACGACAGAAAGGGGGATTATGGGAAGGAAAATGGGATGAGGCCAAGTTGTGCTCACACCAGAACAATGTCAATGAAATGTTCAATGTCTTCCATGTTAGAATGGCTAAGGCCTCAAGGAGGTGGGCAGGTATTGCTTGGTAGAGATGGATAGGAAAGAAAGAGATCTGAGATGGTATGGGGAGTGCTCGGGAAAGGAAATGGGAGTGTGAGGCTGTGAAGGCTAAGGCGAGCAGAGGAGCACGCTTATTTCCTGGTGGGGAGATGCTAAGCCAGGGGCCGGCCGTGCCATGCTGATTTCCATGCACTTCCAAGGAGCTTTCATTGGCATCTCTGTCATGATAGCCACAGATGACAGAACAGAGCCAGGGGCAGGGAGGAAGAGGGAAGTGATTCATGTCATGCCAAGAGCATTAAGTGCTGCCAAGCAGGGAATTACAGTCAAGAGCCAAGCAGGAAGCTGTGGCCTGGGTTGTTCAGAAGAGAAGGAAACAAGAGACCTTGATTGGAATGATTCTGATTGAGTTCCGCTTTGAGACTTGATGCTTAAGCTTGGGTAGGGTGACCCGGCTCTCCTCTCTGCCCTTACCTGCACCCCGTAAGGCCTTCGCAGGAATAAAAGAATAGCTTTGAGGAATAAAAAGGCAGTTTTCACAAGAAACATGTTGAATACTTGCCAATCATAGCCCAAAGGACACAGCTAAAAGAAAGACCACTGTAAAGAAGGCTGTTCATATTACTTTACCTTCACAGGCTGCTGCAAAGATCACTTCTTTTCACTGTGGGCTTTCTTGGAGAATACACTTGGCCCTGAGGCTTCTGCTGAAGTCTGACTTTCTAAGAGCACAGCACAAGTCTAGTTTCCACGAAGAATAATGGACCCAAGAAGGGTGTGGGGCACACATCTGTAATCCCAGTACTTTGGAGGCTGAGACAGTAGGATCACAGGTTTGAGGATAGCCCCAGCAATGTAGGGTGACTCTCAGCAACATAGCAAGACCCTGTTTCAAAACAAGAAATAAAAGGGACTGGGGGGTATAGCTTAGAGGTAGAATGCCCCTGGGTCTCACTAAGTTGCAGAGGGCCTCACTAAGTAGCTGAGGTTGGCTGCAAACCTTCGAGCCTCCTGTCTTAACCTCCCAAGTACTGTGATTACAAATGTGTGTTACTGTGCCTGGCTAAACTAAAAATTTTTAACATTAAAAAGGAATCTACTCAAAGTAGGTAATAGGTATGTATGTAAAACATAAAACTTTTAGAATAAAATAATTTATGTCCATTAGTTAGAACAAAGAGTTTTTAGATATGAAAAATGCACATTTATTTAACAAATCTTGACAAATTTGATTTTATCAAGTTAAAAAAAACACTTTACTTTAAGAAACATATTTTAAGAGACTGAAAATACAAGCCACACACTAGAAAAAACTGTAAATCATATATCCAGGAAAGAATCTATAAACAGACATATTTTTAAAAAACCTTAAAACTCAACAATAAGTAAACAAAACAGTAAAAAAAAAAAAAAGAGAGAGAGAGAATAGGCAAAAGATTTGAACAGATATTTTACCAGAAAAGATGTACATATGACAAGTAAATATATAAAAAGATGCACAATATCATCAGTTCTAGGAAAAGGCAAATTGAAACCACAATGGGACAAACCTATTGGAATGGCTAAAATGATCCTTTAGATGAAAATATTAAGTGATATTAAGGAAGCAGAGCAACTAGAACCCTTATATATTGCTGGTGGGAACAAAAAATAATATAGCCACTTTGAGAACAGTTTGACAGGTTGTTAAAAAGTTACCCATACACTTACCCTATGACCTAGTAATCTCACTTGTAGGTATTTGCTCAAGAGAACCAAGCACATGTTTACACAAAAACTTGTATGTGAAGATTTAAAGCATCTTTGGAAATAATCTAAGTAACACTCCATTAGTGAATGGACCTACGAGCTATTACATCCATACAGTGAGATATGACTTGGCAATAAAAAGGAATGAACTACTGATCATAAAAGCGTGGGTGAGCCGGGCATGGTGGCACATGCTTGTAATCCCAGTACTTGGACAGGAGGATCACAGGTTCGAAGCTAACCTCGGCAACTTAGCAAGACTCTCTGCATCTTAGTGAGACCCTGTTCCTAAATAAGAAACCAATCGGGCTGGGGGTATAACTTGGAGGTAGAATGCCTCTGGGTTCAATCCCTAGTACCAAAAAAAGAAAAAAAAAAAAAAAAGCATGAATCTCACATGTATTATGCAGACTCAAAAGGCTGTGTGGTAATGTGACATTCTGCAAATAGCTGAAAGAGGAGAGTAATGGGAAGACAAAGAAGAGCCCCCCTCCCATTTCTTGAATATAAGGATAGACCTAAAAAAGAAAAAGAAAAATTGGTCCACCTCCGACTCCCTGGCCTCAACCCTCCTCCAGGCCCTGTGATCGGCAGGACACCCAGGCCTTCCTGCCTCCCAGGGGCTTCTTGCTCCAAAGCCATCTTCCATGGCTGGCCACACAGCACAAGGGTGTTCTAGTTCTGCTCAGGTGTAGTAATTAAAAAAAAAAAAAACTTACTTATGTCCCTGGCACTGACTTAAATCACTGCTAAATCGTAAAATAAGTGTTTCTCAGTCAAACTGTTTGGTCTTTATGGTTGGGGCAGGGTGATGTTTTTGGCAGGGGAATTGGCCTATTGGCCCGAGGTAACCTGATCTCCTAGTTTCTTTCTCACCTGACCTCAGAACCTGGCTCTTCTCTGCTTCTCCAGTTTTAAGGCTTTCTCCTGTCAGTGCCAGCAGCAAAGAAGCTCCAAGGGTGGGGGTTGAGGGGCTGGATTGGGCCAAGTAAGGGTGTTTTTCATTATTTGTTGTTTGTATGAGTTACTTGAAACTCACATTAGGACACCAGGGACTATCTAAGCTGTTCGTACAGGACTGCAGAAAAAAAACCAACCTGTTGCTAAAGGTTAAGACCTTCATTTACACATTCTGAATTAGCATCCTCCTCCTTCTACTCAAACAACACATTTTTAAGGGATTATAAGAGTCTTATTTAGGGAGTGGGGGCATAGTTAAGAGAAGGCTATGATAAAGGGGTTATGATCCAGAGAAAGGGCCTGAAATGGTCCATTTGTGGAAGTGGAAAACAGCCTAAACAGCACTTTTTAAAATCAATAAACCTTAGCTGGGTTCAGTGTCACACACTTCTAACCCCAGCTACTCAGAAGCTAAGGCAGGAGGAATGCAAATTTGAAGCCAGCCTAGGCAATTTAGCAAGACCTTCAAAATAAAATAAAAAGTGCTGGGGATGTAGTTCAGTGATAGAATGCCCCTGGGTTCAATCCTAAATAGAGCAATAATATAATAAACCTTAACTCATGTTAATGTTTTAAATATTTTGAATGTTTAGAATGGGTAATCTGGGCATTCTGGTATGATCTTTTAAATCACTGTACTATGACATTTTACTGAGTGGCAGAGACTTAATCTTTATAAAAGATGCTAGTTAATATAAAGATTTTTGTTGGGATAAAAATAAAATCTAGTGTTTTTATGTAGTGTGACATCAAACTTTATAGAGGATTTGGTACTCACAGAGTTAAAAAATGTTGTAGCAAAATTAGAAAGGTTACATTTTACCATTTATAGTTACAGACAGAAAAACATAACTATAGTGCAAGGTTGCTATAGCAACTCCCTTCTCAATCAGGATTTTTCTTTCTCCTCTGACTGTACCAATCAGCACACTGGAGGCCAAAACCACTGATGGAGAGGAGGTGGAGAGAGATAAGGATGAGAAATAATGGTGGTGTGTATAAAATATCTAACTTGATGGTAGTTTTCCTAAATATGTATTCACTATCTTAATTTTATCAGATGTTATTCATTTTCTTCTTTATGTTTGAAATTGGTTCCAGAAAAAGAGAGAAAAAAAATTAGCAATGGTGGTGGTGGTAAATGTGATGGCTTCAGTGATTTTCCCAAATCAGGATATTGGGTAATATCCATGAACATTCATACTGTGTATTAAGCAAATTATTTATTTTGGCTTCAGTGAGTTTCTTAAATGAGCTCTATGTGGCATTTGAACACTGAATCTTTAAGTAGCCTAGCACAAAATCATAGCATCTGAATTTACCAAGGTCTAACGGCAGTTTTGGAAGGCAAGAGGAAGTTCAATGCTGACTTTTCAGAATTGTATTCCCATGTCTCATTTCTCTCCAGTGGTACCTATTATCAACTCCTTCAGTGGCTCAGGCCTGAAAAATACTATCACTCTTTTAAAAAGCTCAAAGATAGTGAGAAAAAGTTTAAGAGCTTGAAGAACCAAGATACACACTAGTTATTGGTTGCTTTGCATCAGGATTCCTGACCCTGCAACTTTCTTCTTCCTTTCTTTCTTTAGTAGTACCGGGGATTCAACCCAGAGGCATTCTACCTCCAAGCTGCTCCCCCAGTCATTTTTATTTTTTGTTTTGAAACAGGTTTGCTAGGTTGCTAAGAGTCTTGCTATGTTGCTGAGGCTGCCCTCGAATCTGTGATCCTTCTGCCTCAGCCTCCCAAGTACAGGGATTACAGATGTGTGCCACCACACTTGGCTCCTAACACTTTTTTTAAAATGAAAGAAGTGGGAAAGGAAAACAATCGCCAGCTCTGACCTAATCATTTTCTATATTGATAATACTTATATTTCGTTTTATATATACTTCATGATCTCTAGCACATGATCAGAGCCCCAGTTATACAATAGCACAGCAGGAACTCTTAAACTAGAAACATGACACCCTGAAAAGGTGCTTAAGCTTACCACAAGTTATCAGTGGATATTTACCCATTGTTTCTTACCCTAAAAGACATTTTTCCACATGACATCAGGTTTGGAATTATCAGATTTCCTGCTACTACTAAACATAACTGATAAAGGATGAATGCAGAGAATGCCCCCCATGGATGGAAAGCCCATAGTTCCACACACACATATATTCTCATACTCACACACATGTGTGTGCACAGTGTACACACACACACACACACACACACACACACACACACACACACTCATACACCATGCTCTCTGGAATTAGAGCCATGGCTCCTCCTCCTTCCTCCACCCCCACCTCCTGCAGCTGGCTCACTCTTACTCATGCTTTAAGGTTACTTCACACTGTATCTTTTGAGCCTGCTGCACCCCCAGATGCACCCTCGATTGCCTCCCTCTCCAGGTTCCCCCCAAATTTTGCAGCTCTCTCTTCCTTTGTGCTCATCTTTCCCCCAAGGACCACTTTTCGGGCCAGGCTTCGTCTTCAGTGATCCTGGCTCACAGTGATTCTCTGGAAGACTTTGAATTTCCTAAAACAGGGACTGGTTCTTACACCTCTCTGCACTCCTGGCATCTGGCAAAGTACATAGCCAGACAGCCAGTTGTCTTGGAAAGAGAGAGAGGGAGAAAGATATGAATAATAAACTTTCTGAGTCCAGCTGACATGAAGAACCCTGCAGGGTGGGAAAGCTGTGTGCAGGAGGTAAGATTCCTGCAGACTGTGAGAGACAGTCTAGAGTGGTTTGGGATGGTAGAATCCACCCTCCACCTGCTTCTCATTACACCTGCCTTCACCAGGTAACGGCAGTAGTTATGATCTCATTTTTCTGGTTTCTCATCTACCACAGACATGGAGACACACAGCAAAATTCACATTCATTCTCTTCTCACTTAACATTGTCTCCACAAGTAACTTCACACTGAAGATTCCACATTTCAAATCCCTGGTGTTGTCCCCAAATCAGGATCTTTGGCACCAGCTTCATATCTGAGCGCATCCTCCCCATCCCAGCCATTTCTCATTGCTTGGGAATCATCTCCACAAATACACCGTCCAGTATCTCAGACTCTGCCTGCCCCAAACAAAGTACAATGACAGCTTCTTACAACCTACTCTTTGCTACTCATTCTGCTCTTATTTCTTTCTGCACTGGTTGGTGGTATCACTTTACTTAAAATCACCCCAGGGTTGGAAGACTAGCAGTGTGTAATTTCTCTCCTTCCTCTAAATCCCACAATTTTTTTCCAGAATTTGTACCCTATGTCCCCATTAGAAGCTCTACCTACCACACCATATCTCCCAGAGAATGTCAATACTCCTCTAATGACCCCATGGTGGATCTTGTGTTATGGTCATCTGTATATCCATATTATCCAACTTTGGGGGTTATGCAGGACTCCAAGCTGCTGTCATCTTTCAGAGCTCTCTAACCTAAGAATTGTCCACCACGTTGCGGAGTGACATCACCTAGATACGTAAGCTTCCTCTTTGATCCCCTCTCTCCCAGGGGTCCCTTGCCCTTCCACCCTTCTGGATGGTGGCCCCTGGGCAGTGGTCTTTGGAAAACCTCAGGCTGTGAGTGACCATCTCAGCAGGAAACCTGTCAAAGCACCGCCCAAATTAAGCTCATAGTGTGCTACTGCCACCTAGCGGTAGTATCTTTTCCCTTAATCAGCACCAGAGTCTCTTGAACTCAAGACATGGGTGATTGGACAAGGGGAAAACCCAAGACAGAGCTCAATGACAGTTGTGGTGCTTCAAGCATGCATGTGATTAAATGAGGATATGGCTGTGATGGGAGGAAGTAATTGTAAGTGTCATAAAAAGCAGCACAGAATGCCTCAAAGAGTGAATATACCATCATGTTGGGTTCCGAGGATGAGATTCTGTGAGGATAGCAAGGCATAGCAAAGATAGAACGATACTACCTGGCATACAGGGTTAGCAGGAATTCAAGGGGAAGGAGAAGAAAAAGGAAAATGGAAGAAAGAAAGGAGTGAGGGTTGCTGAGCAAAAGAGCAGCAGGGGAAAGCCTGCAGAGAAAAGTCAGCCAGCCAGGAAGCCCGATAATGGCGGCGGCCAAAGAACCAAAACAGGGATTTCCCTTAGTCCATTCCACATAGTCAAGTTGGGCTTCTGAAGTGTACTGCCACCAATCTCTACATCCACATCTTTCTTTCCTATTTTTATTTTTTGGCACTAGAGATTGAACCCAGAGGCGTTCTACCTCTGAGCTCCTAGCTCTTTTTATTTTGAAACAGGGTCTGACTAAGTTGCTGAGGCTGGCCTCAAACCTGCAACTCTCCTGTCTCAGCCTCTCAAGTACTGGAATTGCAGGTCTGCCCCACTGTTCCTGGCTCCACCTCTTTATTTAACTTAATTTATTTATTTATTTTGCAGTACTGGGGATTGAACCTAGGGGCATTCTACCTCCGAGCTATACCCACAGTCCTATTTTTTATTTTTTATTTTGAAATAGGGTCTTACTAAGTTGTGGAGTGCCTCACTAGGTAGCTGAGGCTGGCTGTGAACCCGGATCCTCCAGTCTCAGCCTCCCAAATACTGGGATTACAAGCGTGCACCACCACGCCCAGCTTCCACCTCTTTATTAAGACATTACGCCAAGAGTATTTAGACAAATTGAGGAAAGGAATGCCAAGCTAGTGAGGAGCTGAGAGAATAGAACAGCGGTAAATTAGAAGTGAAAATTTAAAGAGAATCAGATCAAAACATAGTCATAAGAATTTAAATACTTTAGACAGGGGAAAAGATAGTGTTCCAGACAAACAGGAGGGACTTCATATACTAAGGGTCTATAGCAGGTGGGAGTATAGTGCATTTAAAAGAGAGGAAAAGAGAAAGTCATGAGAGATAGAGGGCAGGTAAGTGCCAGTCGTTAATGCTGAGGATGTAGATCTTTATCTTAAAACAGTGAAAATCTTAAGATTGTTATGTAGGAAGGTGATGTATTCCAATTATTCTTTTATAAATATATCACTCTGGCAACCAGGTGGAGAAGAGACGAGGGGTAGATACCAGGGTGAAGGGGGGGGATACTTAGGAAGCTATTGTGCTGGTCTAGGAAAGATAAAAGCAGAGACATATGGATTCTTGAAGCATGTAGGAGAAAAACTGCTAATGCATTGGATTTATATGGTTACGGAGGAAGAGGGACTTCACATTGTCAGGGAGTCGAGTGTCTAGAGGATAGTATTGTTAACTGAGATAAAAGACTAGGTTAGGATAAAGAATTATGAATTTTGTAGTGAGCATGTTGAGTTTATAGTACCCTTTTTTTAGACACTTAAGTGATAGAATCAAGTAGGAAGGTGGCTCTCCAAAGGCAACTCTGAAAAGAGGTCTGGAGTAGAGGCAGACAAATGGCTGCTGATGTCTCACACATACATGCTGCTGCTGAGGGACGGAGCACAGGCCAAAAAGAGAAGAGGGACTGTGAGCCTTTAGGAGCATCAGCATTTAGTGGTTGGGTACAGGATGATAAAGTAGCAAATGAGACTAAGGAAGAATTGCTAAAGAAAGAAAAGTAAACCTATAATCCCAATACTTAGGAGGCTGAGACAAGAGGATCTCAGGTTAGAGACCAGCCTCAGCTATTTAGGAAGATTCTTAGCAACCCAGCAAGACTCTGTTTCAAAACAAAAAATAAAATGGGCTGGAGGTGGAGCTGGGAGGAAATCCCTGGGTTCAACCCTTAGTACCAAAAAAGAAAAAAAAAAAGAAAAAGAAAAAAAAAGAAAAAAAAAACCCAACCTCTAATAGAGTGTCAGAGGGCTGGTTCTCAAAAGCCAATAAGAGAGATTTAATACAGGCAGGAATCATCAGTGGTGCCTTTTGAAAAGTCAAGTAGTTATAGGGACTGCTGTATCAACAAGGAGTTAGCAAGGTCATTAATAACCTTGGGGAGAGCTGTTTCTAAGAGCAAATGGTTCCTAATGGGGACAATAACCAGAAAATAGGACAGAAAGCATCACCAATTCTTCTGAGGATGTATAGGATACGAGGGAAGCACACAAGATGCTAACTGAGTAGATTTGTAAGGGCAGGCTAGAAAATTTTCAGAAGGAATTTTATTTTTCAGAAGGCTGAAAGGGAAAATGGTGAACAAGGTTAAAAGAGGTAGGAAGAGAGACAGAAGAATGTAATAAAGAATAAAGTTGTAAGCTAAAATTTGACTCCATGTTGGTTAAAATGAAAAGAAAATATGCCATTTGATGGCATTTGATAAGAAGACTTCAAAGGATAATCTTGTTGGCGTATCTTGATAATTCAAAATGCTATGCTGATTGAAAAAAATTATGCTGGTTATTTCTGTTCTCAGCAAGAAAAGACAGAAACATTTACATCTCAATAACCAGAAGCACAATGAGAACCAAAAAGCAAACTTAGAAATCAGCTAGAAGGGACAAAGGGCTTATTCAAGTTAAATTTTACATGCTATTGCTTGCTTTCATGAATTATAGCTTCTCTCTTTAACATTTACTAGAACTAGAACTTTTAAAATATTTAACTCTCAAGCCCTCAAATTTTGTTTAATTATCTAGGTCTAAATCCTTTTGTTGCAAGATGAATGTATATCAAATATAAAATGAAACTTTTCTTAGGAAAAATGCATTTTTTAGTTATAAAGTGTGGTTGTGATTGTTTTATTTTTACTCTATTTTTCAAATATAATTTTTAAACAGATAAATGTTTACTTAAACTCTAGTTAGTGTCACCAGCCTTGAGATAGATAGATAGATAGATAGATAGATAGATAGATAGATAGAATTATTATCTGGAATGTCCACTCAAGGCTCATGTGTGGAGGAAGGTTTTGTCCCCAGCACTGCAATGTTCAGAGATCGGGACTTTTGGAAAGGATTTGATCTTGAGAGCTATCATCTCATCAATGAATAATCCACTGACGCATTCATAAATGAATAGACAGCTGAGAAGTGGTGCAAACTGTAAGAAGTGAGACCTAGTTGAAGGAAGTGGATCTTTGAAGACTATATCTTGCCTTCTACCCCATCTTGTCCCTTCTACCCTTCTATCCTCTCTCTCTCTCTCTCTCTCTCTCTCTCTCTCTCTCTTTCTCTCTCCCCACCCCCGTTCCTCCCTCCCTCTCTGCTTTCCAGCTGCCAAGAGCTGAGCAGTTTCTTCTGCCCTGCCCTTCTGCCATGATGTTCTGCTTAGCCTGAGGCCCAAAGCAATGGAGCCAGCCAGTCAAGCAGTAAAGGTTCTGAAACCATAAACCAAAATAAATCTTCCTCCTCTCAGTTGATTTTCCCTGGTATTTTGTCAGTGACAGAAAGCTGACTGACACTGAAAGATGCTTGATAGCTGGTATGATGAGTTTTTTGGTTGATAAGAAAGCCTGAGTCCCTTTGGTGCAATATCCTTTGTGCCTGTAATTAATTTTAATCCAAACACAATGCCAACATGCATTTTAAATCCAAACACAACTACGTTTGGTTTCTTCCATAATATATTAGTCAAGAAAGGAACCAATGAGGGAGGGGATGATCCATGTTGTAAAAGGCTACAGAAAGATCAAAGGGAAAAGAACTCATTCCTACAATAGCTAGGAAGTCTGGTGGTATTTTCAGGTGTGCTGTAGAAAGGAACACATGGGGGGAAAAAATGAAATTTCAGAAAAAGATTGGATGGTGAAAAAGCAAAGGCTTGTGAAAAACAAAGAACAAAAAAGAAAGTGAGGGTGTCAGGATTAAAAGGAATTTCTTCTGTAGAAGATGCTAGGGTAGGGCAAAGGGGGAAGGATACCAGTATGGTAGTGAGAGATAAAGGAAAATAAATTTAGCATTGCATGGTTAACTAGTGTTAAAAATCACAGTTCCCTCATTTTTATCTGTTTTTGACCTATTTTCATTTTCTTTGAGTTCCTCTGGGGATAAAGATCTCTTTTTGAAGCCTTTACTCCCTTTCATTATTTAATAATTGCTTCTATTTTTCAGCATTTGTTAAAAAGCCTATTTACCAGCCCTGGAAAGGCATTGGCATTAAAGGTAAGAAACAGAAGCTGTGCTTAGAGCTCTTCCAAAGAAAAGCACTTCAGAAATAAAAGTCATTACTATATTATTACTCTCTCCTTCTACTGAAATCTTGGTACAATATTATCTCTTGTCCTCACAGAAAAATCTTTCAGTTTTCATTATATTAATCATCTGCAACTCTAAAATAGGAATGGGTATCTAAATTGATCAACCAAGCCAAATAATCTCTTTTCCTTAGTTCTGGAGCTATGGATCTGAGCCAGGAATCACAAATAGGAGCATTGTAACTGATTTCAACTTCCATGTAGATCACATCCAGCAAAGCAAACACCATAAAAGGGCTTATAGCTAGGCACTGCCAGTCTTATGTAGAGATCCATGCATTCAATACACATCAGAGGATGAGATGTCAACTCATAAATAATCATTGCCTATTTTTACAGTTATATAACCAGTTGCCTATTATAGTGATAATTTACATTATTACTGAGATAATGGATAGAGGAAAAATAGGAAGTTATTTTGGAATTTAGAAATATATTCTTAAGCATGCCAGTTATTGTCTATCAAGACAAAATTGGATGGATCATACAATACTTGGGGAAAATTTGTCACTAGCAGACATCCTAGTTCTCATCTTCCCCACTTGCAGAGCTCCAGGAAAGGCATCACCTATAAAGAAATGTCTAATGACAGCCCACAGGGAAAGAACATTTTAAACTAAAAATATAAACCTTCTTGGCAGTTCACATAATTGGAAGTCACCTGTAGATGAGCAGGTTCAAAAAGAAAACATCTTAATGAACATGGATGTGATTGCAGGTTGTAGTTGTTCAACATGTTCAATAATTTGATTTATTTATATGCACACACACACATATATGTATGTACATGTATGTGTGTTTGTGTGTGTATGTACACACATATACATATAAAGGAGATGCAATGACAGGTGTGAAAAAAGCAACTTAAGCTCCTTGTGTCTATTGACCAACTAAAATTTATTTATAGCCTTAGAGATCAGACATAAATTATAAAATACTTTTATTTCCAAATATTTCCATAATTTGGAAATGAAAGAGACATCAGTGGATAAAAATTTTAGGAAAAAAAATCTAATATTAAACATGCATATTGTTTGATAATACTCTCTTTTCTAGCAGTTGAAAGCAGGAAAACCTCCTGCTGAAATGGAAATATTTGGCTATGAGATATGAAAATGTTTTGGATATCTGAAAGCCAAAACCCTATTGAAGACCCATTTTTCTTTCTGTGTTAATGAAGACATAGATTACAGGAATTCTACACTTCTAGAACACGTTTCTGTCAAGGCCAGAGCATAGACTGTTTTGTTCACTGATGCATACAAAATTCTGGAACAATATCTGGCATACAGTAATCATCTACTAAATGTTTGTTAAATTGAATTATTGCTGGCAATCCCAGCATAGAAATTGTAGAACAAGGTGTCCTCCACACGATCTGTTATAGCTATTTTTATCAACAACAACAAAAAAAGAAAACACTCATTTGTTACTTCACATTTCCAAGAAACTTGGCCACCCATATCCCCCCAATCACCTGGATTCTGCACAGCCTAGAAACAGCTGGGTGCCAGGAGCCCCCACAGGAACCCCTGACCGGTGCTTGCCTCTCTTCATCTTCTTCATCACTATTAAGGGCTGAATTAAGGGCTGAACTGCCCTCCCTACATTCATATGAAGTCCTAACTCACACTTTCTCAGAATGTGACTTTATTTGTAAATAGGGCCATTGCAGATGTAATTAGTTAAGCTAGGATGAGCTCACACTGGAATAGGATAGACTAATCCCATAAGACTAGTGGTATTATAGAAAAGAGGCTTGGTGGTTGGGTGTATTGGCATACGCTTGTAATCTCGGTACTTGGGAGGATCTGGGTTTGTGGCCAGCCTCAGCTACTTAGACTCTCCACAACTTAGTGAGACCTTGTTTCAAAATAAAGAATAAAAAATAGGACTGGGGGTATGGCTCGGAAGTAGAATGCCCCAGGGTTCAATCCCCAGTACTGAAAAAAAAAAAAAGAAAGAAAGACAAGAAAAGAGGTTTGGACTGAGACATGCACACAGCGAGAATGTTGTGTGCAGATGAACACATAGGCCGAGAGATGAACGTACAGACTTGGGACCACCAAAGATCACTGGGAAACCAGCATATGAGGAGAACATAGAACAGACTCTCACCGCCCTCAGCAGGAAGCCATCCTACTAATACCCTGACCTTGGACCTCTAGCCTGCAGAAACCTGAGGCAACCCATTTCTGGTAAGCCATCTCCTTTGTGCCACTTTTTCATTACAACGCTAGCAAACTCACACAGCCACCTACTTACTTCTCACAGCTTGTCAGTCTCCTACCAGGGCACTGGTGGCCCTGACCTTACTCCTACTAGGTCCTGTCTTGTTCAGAGCTCAGCGTTCACAAAATTACCTCCCATTTATTCCAGAGCACCCATAATTACACCTTGTCAGCTTCTGACATGTATTCCTCCCCCTGGCAGAGCGATGGTGTCTGACACCTTCCCCTTACCTTCTGCAGGCCTCTGTGCTTGAGGTGGCATTGTAACCTGGAGGGGGCGGCGGAAACCAGGACTGTCTGTGAAGAAATGACTTCAGTTACGAACAGGGCGTTTGAGAGGCTCATCCTACCCCCATGTCTGTCAGGAAAAGCTAAAAAGCACTGAACAGTTAATAGGGCAATGCATTACTTTCATAGAAGGCCTTCGAAACAGTTTCATAAATAAAACAGGACACAAGTATCCTATATTCCAGGCCATCTGCTCCCCCCAAGTAAACCCTTTTTTCTCACAGCCTTTGGCAATAAACAATGTGGACATTGATTTAAAGAGAAATCTGAAGAAACTAGAAAAGAATAACAGTCATTAAATCTACATAGTAGGTTCACATGTGTTCATTGTGCTATTTTTCCCTATTTTTCTGCCTATCTGAACTATTTCATAAAATAAAAGCTTATGCTCTACTTAAAATATTATTATTATTATTATTATTATTATTATTATTATTTGTTTCTAGGGGATTGAATCCAGGGGCATACTACCTCTAACCTACACTCCCAGTACTACTTTTTTTTTTGAAACAGGGTCTTCATAAGTTGCTGAGGCTGGCCTCAAACCTGTAGTACTCCTATCTCAGCCTCCCAAGTATTGGGATTATAGGCTATATCACCATACCTGGCTTAAAATAGGATTTTAAAGAACTATATTTAAAAAATTCTAACAAGAGTATTGCAAACATAAATGAAAATCACAGCAATGCTAACCTTGATTAGAAAGAAGTCCTCACACTACAAGGAAGTAACTTTAATTGGTAGCAATAGCTAAGGGCTCTGTCAAGAAGACTAAGATAGAGACCAAAAATGAAGACACACAGAGAATGGTGTGGACTAGAGAAGGGAAGCCTGAGAGAGGAGAGCTGGCTTTAAGTTCTTGAAGTAGGTCTATTTTGTAAAACCAGGTAGGAATCAACCAAGATAGATTTCAGCTCAATGTCAGGGGGTGACGCTCCCTGGAGAGCTAGTCAAAAGTTTATCACTGAGCAGTGAGAATCTTACTGCTGGCTTCAGCCATCCTGAATTATGTCTAATCTATTAAAGGGAAAATTCTATCACTGTGTAGGACATTGACCTAACTGACCTTAAATTTCTCTTAAAACCTTGGGAATCTGAAATTTGGGTTCAAAATAATAAAAATATGAATCATATTCTGTGAGACTCTGTAGATAATCAGAACCCTAATTACAGGGGGAAAATAAAAATAATGAGTCATCTCTCCCTACAGTGGTTCCATGGGAAAGTCAGCCAGGCCATCAATAAGCAATAAACCTATCCTACACCAAGCATGGTCTTAGGTGCAAGCTAAGAAAACTTCCAAGGCACTGAGGGTTAGGCATGGCTGTTTTCTGTTTGTGTCATGATTCCCTAGGCTGTGTTCTCTTCAGCATGCAAATATATCTTCCACTACCACGATCTGGCTTGTGAAGGATGTTCTACCACCACAGGTGTCTCTTCCCCTCCATGCTCAGTAGATACATGGAACTCAGCACCAGCAGCATGTGGGAGGCCGTGCAGGGGAAGCTGAACAGGAGGTCAAAACCACTCACACACAGACTGATGACTCTGCACTTAGAAGTAAAACCAGCCCAGTCTAGAGCAGAGGCAGCTATGGATGAAGGCTGGATTCAGGAGCACAGAGACACCTGATTACATGTCAACCATTACTGGAAGTCAAGGCCTTCCCTGTAGTTGGACCCTATCGAATACGTGGTCTAATACAGCCCACTCTGTAACGTCTGAGCACCACCACCAAAAACATTATCTAGAATTTCAAGGCCTGACGGCAACTAGCTGGAGTGTTTGAAGAGGAAATTGGGGAGAATGCCTGATGTCTCAGGACAGCAGGAGGTAGGTGTTGGATCCCTGGAAAAAAAGGAGGAAGCAAGGAGGACACTTTGGGACACTGTTTAGAAGTCTTCGTGAATTATTTGGTTCTGGAATTTGTAAAGAACAGTCCTTTGAGGATGTCAGCAAGAAGCAGACACAGGGAGCCCACTGTACCTCTTTTTCTTCACTGGGGTGGTAGTGGGGGTGGAGGCTGTGGTGTTGGGGCTGGAAGCCTGATGAGCTCCAGGTCGCCTGTTGGATGAGCAGGATAACAAATCATCACCCTCCCCAAGCTTGTTCGTTCTACCCCACCTTCAAAAGGTCCCACAATCTACTCATAGTCCCACTTGCACTCTCTCCACTACAAAATGTTTCACTTAAAGTTGGAAGAGCAATTAAAACACAGGTCTTCCTTTACCTAATTTGGCCAATTGTCAGGCTCTCATATAACTAGTTTAAAACTGAAAGAATTGAATCAAGTTATTTATTGTATGATGTTTATTGTCTGAATTCAAGCCAATCAATTCCGGCATACTATCGATTCATATTTTTTTTAATCTCATGATTATGTTGCGACTAACTGAATTGTACTGAAAAAAATTTTTTTCTTTTTTTTTTGGTACTAGAGATTGAACTCAAGGGCATTATTTCTCGGAGCTACACCCCAGCCCTTTTAATTTTTTATTATGAAACAGGGTCTTACTAGGTTGCTGAGAGTCTCACTAAAATACTCACTAAGATCCTCCTGTTTCAATCTTCCAAGTATTAGGATTATAGGCATGCACCACCACACCTAACTTATGCTGAAATTCTTACATTGAAGTATTAGTTTGTTTAAGAAAAACTTAAAAATCGTATCATTTTCAATTTCCATTTAGTATTTATTTTTATATTCAGACTCTCAAAAAACGGAAGTGACCCAGGCCTGTGTCAACCACTGAGAGGTATGGTTCAGCATGAAAATTAGTTTGTATCAAAAATACATTTAAAAACGAGTTACATTTGAAAGTATACCTAATTTTGGTTGTTTATAGCCATGACAGGGAAAATAGTTTTCGTTTAAATAGTTTTTTTGGCAGACCCATATTTTTATGACTCAATTTGTTCTGAAAGAGGAGTTGTAGCATGTGTGAGGGTTTGGTCCCTAGTACCATGAGAAAATAATAATAATAATAATAATAAAGGAAAAAAAACAAGAAAAGAAGAATACATACAAGTTGGTTGCTTCTGGTGATCTAAACGTGGATATGCTTCTGGTAAAAGAGAGAGAGAGAGGCACAATTTGAGCAACAGTGAAGAATTAATTGGCACTTGCATCACTTTTAATTGCCCATGAATTTAGTAATGATTAATGAAAAGTTACATATTATTTGAGAAAATGAAAAAGAAAGCATTAGCATTTGAATAAATTTGATAAGGTAGTTTCATGATTTTTAAAAATCCCATCTGAAATTCCAAAAGAATTTCCAAAAGAAAATTCAGTACTGTTTAAGCCCAATGTTTGTAACTAATTGGGTTCAGTAATTTCCTTTAGCAATAAGAATATAAGTTTGCCTTTGCACGTATTTTGTAATCTCGCCACCAGAACATCTTAAACAGAAACATAATTATGGTAAGAATTAAGACCCAAAACCATGAGCTCTCTTGATTTTTAAGCCAGACATTTTATTCTAGCCATGAACAGGAGTAGTTTTTCTTCCCTCTGGAAATTGTGTTGAAAAATATAGAGGATAAGAATTTACAGAAAGATTTTAATTAGGAATGGAGAATTGTAAGTAAATGTGTAACGCTTGGAAAAATATTGTACTTGATTCTTTCCCAGTGTTAGTAGACGCTGGTACCTATTGGTTAGTCGGTTATCCAAGGTATTGGCCTTATATGTTTTAGCAGCATCATTTCTGTCTGAGATCCTTTATAAAGAAACAACACAAAAGCCTGGATAAACATTTAGGTTATTAAACTCCTTTTAGAACTCTTTGATGTCCGAATAACTTTACAACATAACCTTTCTCTTGTAAAGAGAACTATTTTTACAGTTTTATTGGTGCAACATAACTATACATCACAATGAGATTCAAAGTGATACAAACACACATGCACACATGACCTGGTGCTATTTTCCTTCACACAGCACCCTACTAGCACCCCGCTTCCCGTTCCTCCCTTGCCATACACATTAGAGAGATTGGTAGCAAAACCTTCCCATATGGATGTAACCTTATTTGAACTGTTCCCTTCCTCAAGCCTTGTTTTCTCCTCCTCACTTCCCTTCTCCAACTCCTTCCACTTTTCTAGTCTTTTCTCTCCTCATTTGACTAAACACCCTTTTGCTGCCTATTTTTGTTCTAGCTCCCACATATGAGGGGGGGGGGACAGAAAAACAGGTGCTACATTTTAAAAACTGTTACAGTAAAAAAAAAAGGTATTTATGACAAAATCTACTTATGAGGCTATATTTACATAGTTTAAAATGTTTAAAGTATGAAGACTTCTGCACATTTGCCTTTCCGACTCATTAAGCACTTACTCGACGATCTTTTTATCCTTTATGGTTTCATAATACATCTAGTTAATATCAGTACTTCCTATATCAGTAAAAGGCATCGATGGAATACTTAAGTCATTTTTGTGTGGCACAGATGATACGAGGCATTTGCCAAACCCACTTTCTTTTCCTCCTGAGTGCACAAGAAACCACATTTACTAACTTGAATTGCAATTACATTGGGGCCACTTGACTGAGTCCTGGACTACACGATGTGAACAGAAGTGTTATTTACCACTTCTGGACTCATGATAAAACCTCCTGCATAATCTTAAAGATTATGCTCTTTCTCCCCAGCCCACCATGGGTTGAAGGCGGCAGTATTAAAACGCTGAAAGAACTATGACCCCTGAGTCCCTGCATGAACTTAGCAACACCACATCCCATGCTAGTGAGTTAAAGAGTACCTTCTAGTCAGGGGAGGAGAGGGGACTTGTTAAAAGAACTATTCTATACTTAGATTATTTCGCTTTGACTAATACATTTTGCTAAGAGGTCCTAATGGCCATCAGAGGTGTTAATTCCTCTAATCTTAGGTCTCCTCAAAGAAGGTAGATTTGGAAAAGGCGTGTTTGTGAGCTCCTTGGGTTGGGAAACATAGATTAGGAACATCATCATTTCATACCAATGGCAGGGTCTCCTGACTGCAGCCCCTGCTCCTTTCTTCCTCGTCTCACTTTGGAAGCAAGGTTCCTTCTGAGACCTAGATCTGTCTTCTGGAACATTGCGCCAGTTTGCAGAAAGTAGGAGGTAGCAAAGTAAGGCTTAGGAAGATCAGCAAGGTTCTTCTGTTGACTCCACACTATAGGTCTACTCTAACTTTCCCCAAACTTTTGCTTTTATCATCCACTTTAGGAGAGGAATTTATATAGCCCATTCCTGCTAAGATGGACACTGACTTTACCTCTCTCCAAAAGAAAAAAAGGTCATGCAAGGGAAAACATGACTTCATTGTAAGAAGCTAGTTTTGATTCCTAGATGCCATTTTGACATGTATAACCAAACTGTTGGGTATAACTTTAATACATTAAACATCTGAGTCAACCCCAAACATACTTTCTGTTTGTGGCAAGTAACACCATGAACTGCTGACTCTTGAGTATAAAAAGGAAGGATGAGTAACTGTTACAAGACTCCACAGCCCCATAGTCTCCACAGACTGCTCACAATACAGAGGTAACTTGTGCAGAATCCAAGAACGTGTAAAAAAAAAAAAAATCTCATATCTAAGGTGATCATCAGACCAAGACTGGACCCTGCACTCACTGAAGCCTCTCAACCTCTGGGCTGTTTCAAGAACTTTGCAATAGCCAGGCATGGTGGTGCACACTTATAATCCTAGTACCTGGGAGGCTGAGATAGGAGGATCATAGGTTCAAGGCCAGCCTCAGCAAATTATCAAGGCCCTCTACAACTTAGTGAGACCATGTTTTTTTTAAATAGAGGTGGGATGTAGCTCAGAGGTAGAATGCCCCTGTGTTCAATCCCCAGTACCAGAAAAAATAAATAAAGATTTTGTGGTAAATCACTGTGAATATCACAGATGAGATGTTAGATAATCAGAAATCTTAAAAGTTTCCTGGAAACTCTACTCAGACTTTATATCTTTCTTCATGATCATTATAGAAGTTTAAAATAATCTCAGGAAATTGCTGCACTGAAAACAACAATCTATCTAAAACAAAACAGAGGCTTAAATATCAAATGTTCCCAAGGTGAGTTCTGATGGTAAAATTAATTGAAGTTAGTAAAAATTCTACAGCGTAAATCTGTGAGAGCAACACTACATGTAGTAATAAAAATAGCTAGCTACTCTTTGCTGATCATTTCATAAATTTTCTCTATTCTTCAGAACATCCCTGCAAGTTGGTAGTAATTATGCTTATTTTATAGATGAAGAAATGGGGTCTCCGAGAAGCTGGATGACTTTTCTGTTGACACATCTAGGAAGCCGTCTATCTCCAAAGTCTTTATCACACATCTCATTCTGTAGCATGACTATACATGTCTACCTTTGTTATTCTTCAGGAATCACAATCTCTTCCATGCCACTAGGGGGAGAAGGCTATCCACAGTGATGGAAAAAAAAACTCTAGGCCATCATTTTAGTACATATGCCAATTTCTTATTGCTGAGATTATCTCTGAATTTGTCTTGGAAATTAATCTTTCACCAATTTGTGATATTAAGTAGGCTGTTTTAATAGAAGCTGATCCAGGAAACAGAAAATAAACAATGTAATTAGCAATGTGAGCAAAAGAACCTAAGGAAAAGTTATATTTCTACATCAGAACACTAGGGGGCTCCATAACCTAGGTTTTTCCAAATGAGTCATTAAATCACTTTCAGGATTTAGACCATATCTTCATGTTACATACACTATTATTTGTTTATTGTTCTTTAGCACACTTCAAATTTCTACTCATACGTATCCACATTTAAAAGGAAACCCTTCAATCTAAGCCCAGTACTTTTTTTTATCCATTAAAACTAATGCATCATTTAAAAAAAAAATGCACAGGCACACAAGCCAGATATATTTCATCGTTTTCCTCCTGAAATGATTTCACATCTTGCATTTCAAAGTAGTCTGCATGATAGAGGTCCCACTCCTGCTAACAAAGCTTGCCTGTCTTTACTGACCCCTGCTCTCTTTCTCATATCTATTTCCACACTTACTGCCTTGGGCATTAGCTGACCAGGATATTTCTTCCAAAAAAGCCACTAAGCCAGACATGTTGGCACAATCTTGTAATCCCAGTACTTGGGAGGCTGCAACAGGAGGATTATAAGTTTAAGACCAGCCTCAGCAACTTAGTGAGGCCCACTGCAACTTAGTGAGACCCTGTTTCAAAATAAAGTAGGGCTGGGGATGTAGCTCAGAGGTAGAATGCCCCTGAATTCAATCCCCAGTGTCAAGAAATGAAAGAAAGAAAGGAAGAAAGAAAGAAAGAAAGAAAGAAAGAAAGAAAGAAAGAAAGAAAGCCACAAAAACTCTGTGTAATTAAGTCACATACTTGAGTCCCTAGATTCTGTATAAAATGAAGGCTCTAGACTCCATGAGTGGTTCCTAATGTTGGCTACACATTAGAATCCCTTTATAGGCTTGCAAGCAATGCCCAAGTCCCATCCTAGTCTGATTAAGTCAGAAACTGGATGTAAAGGTACTAAGACAAGTCATCATTAAGACTTTAAAGCTCCCTCTGTGATGCTAACTTTCAGCCAAGGCTGAGAATGGCTTTACTAGTTTGCCCAGAAGTCTAAACCATTTCTCACATCCTAAGGTTAAATTTTGAGTGGCCTCAACTTTCTGGTCTTCCACATATCTACCTTTCTTGAGGCTTAATCATCTCAGTTAAAATTCGTTCCTAGAACTAGGGTTTCCTTCTTCAATTAACTGTGCAATAAGACAACCTGCAAGACCAGGGCAATGAACACAGGTATTTGTCTACCTCTTCTGCACACTGCTGTGGAGATGAAATCTTGAACATATACTTCTACAAACCCATTTCTGACAAGGCTGAGAATTAAAAGAGAGAGGCCAACTCGTTAGGATTTCAGTGTTGACTGTCCTCTATTAGAGAGGCTGACTTGAAAGCCCATGAATAGAACAGAGGTACATACATTTGCTATTAGTCAACACTAGTACAGTCTGACTTCCAAATGTTTTAGGTGCTATAAGTTTCAGCATATCTGCTTCAAATCCACTTCGTGTCATTTTTGTCTACAATAGCAGCATATTGTTAGCTGTGCATTTGTGCCCCACTCCTGCTGAACATGTTACTTTTGTGCTTTTCCGATGCTTTCTCAGCATTTTTGCCAACTCTAAATGAAAAATGTGATTTGTGGAATTTATACTTCAACCTGGATAGAAGGTTTTCAATTTTTCCCACAGGGAAGAGCCCTTTCTCTTTATGTAAGAAGGGACTAATGACAGGTACAATGTAACAGTCTCATTCTCTCAGCCATATGGAGACTCCAATGCTGGAAAAGTAGTTTCACTTTCTAAAGGAAAGAGCTAATGCCTTTATCCTGAAGTGGACCAAAACAATTGTATTATTAAATTGATGGTCTTTTCATAAGTAGTTGTACAGAAACTACTGTTTCTCCACCATCAGGATGGAAGAACCCAAGGTTGGAATAGGGTAGGGACTAATCATGCTCACAAAAACAAGTATATTCCTCATTTTTATTTATTATTTATTTATATGTATATGTGTGTTTGAGAGAGAGAAGTTGGGGATTGAACCCAGAGACATTATACCTCTGAGCTATGCCTATACCACCAGCCCTATTATTTTATTTTTTATTTGGAAACAGGGTCTCATTAAGTTGCTGAGAGCCTAATTAAGTTGCTGAGGCTGGCTTTGAACCTGTGATCCCTAGCTTCCCAAGTACCAGGATTATGGGTGTTTGCTATCACACCTGGCTGTATTCCTCATTCTAAATTGAACACATTCCATGTTTTGTATACCCTACCTATACTTACATAAGGCTCTCTCAGAATTTCTCAGATCATCTTCTATGTACTAAAATCTAAGGCTTTAGGAAAACAATATATCTAGCCAATACTTTATGAGTTTCTAGGAAAATAATTCAAGCTTTAGAGCCCTCTCTCCCTAGAGATAAAATATCAATGGTTCAAAGCTTATTTTGACACACATTCAAATATCTCATAGCTTTATAAGAAGCGGGACTTGATGTGTTAACATGTATTAAATGTAAAGCACAAGTAAGTACTTCTCATTTACTTGATTTAAAAGTATCTTACCTGTCCAATGTGTCATCAGATCTGTATCGACTAATTGTGGCTCTTGGTTCAGCCCTCTCATTAATTTTCCTGTAGCAAAAATAATAACCAAAACATTTAGATAAATTACAAAAATGGTTTATAAAAACCTCTATCATACACTTGGAAATTTTTTTTTTACCTATTTAAATAGGAAATGTATAAGTTGCCAAGAAAAGACAGATCTGAAGTACCCAAATATCCCAAACTTTTGACTCAGATAGAACAAACTATGGCAAATCTAATTCCCAATGCTAATAAAAACTCCATTTATGTTTAACTACAGTGAAACATATTCAAATTGTAGATATATATGTATATAAAAAGCAACACAACATGCAAAATGGTAAATAACAAATATATATGCTTGTCAATGTAGATTTCTTCATAATCATATCTCAAATCTCTTATATTGCCAGATGTGGTGGCGCACACTCATAATCCCTGTACTTGGGAGGCTGAGATAGGAGGATTGCAGATTTGAGGACAGCCTCAGGAAGTAGTAAGACTCTCATCAACCTAGTAAGACCTGTTTCCAAATAAAGAAATAAAATCAGCCAGCATTCGGGAGGCTGAGACCGGAGGATCCGGGTTCGCCGCCAGCCTCAGCTACCTAGTGAGGCACTCCGCAACTTAGTGAGACTCGGTTTCAAAATAAAGAATAAAAAATAGGGCTGGGGGTATAGCTTGGAGGTAGAATGCCCCTGAGTTCAATCCTCAGTACCGCAAAAAGAAAAAGAAAAAAAAGAAAGAAAGAAATAAAATCAGGCTTGGGTATAGCCCAAAGGTAGAATGCTTCTGGGTTTAAGCTCCAGTACCCCCCCCCCACACACACACACAAATTCCTTATATTACCCTATGGTTTGTTTGCAGAGTTATAGCAGTCTCTTCAGCCCACACAATGGGACAAGCCTAAACTGTTTTATTTAACATTCAGCACTGTGGACAGGGCTGGAAGAGGGAGAAGAAGAAAGAAAGAGAAGAAGGAAATATCAAGTGCCATAAAAAAAATGGGAAGAAGAAAGTGAGAGGTAAGAGAAAGGATAATATGGAAAGGAAATGAGAAGAGTGATAAGAAGAAGAGGCAAGAAGAAAAAAAGATACATAAATAGGAAAAAATGAGAGAGAAAAGAAAATAAGGAAAACTATAAAAAGATGGAAAAGGAAATCAAAGAAGGATGGAAAGATTTTCTATGCTCTTGGACAGGCAGAATAAATATCATCAAAATGGCCATTCTACAAAAAGTGATTTATAGATTCACTGTGATATTCATTAAATTACCAAGGACACTCCTCACAAACATAGAAAAATCAGTCCTTAAATTCATTTGGAATAACAAAAAGCCCTGAATAGCCAAAGTAGTTCTTAGCAACAAGAACTATGCAGGAGGCATCACAATACCTGACTTCAAACTCTACTACAAAGCCACAGTAATAAAAATAGCATGGTATTTGCACAAAAACAGACACAAATACCAATGGAGCAGAATAAAAGATTCAGAAACAGACCCACATGCTTACAGTCAATTGATTTTTGACAAAGGAGTCAAAAATACACACTGGAAAAAAGATAACCTCTTCAAGAAATGGTGTTGGAAAAACTGGTTAACCATATGCAGGAAAATGAAAATAATCCCCACTTTCTCACCCTGCACAAGACTCAATTCAAGATAGAGCAAAGACCTGGAAGTTAGGCCAGAGACCTTGTAGCTACTTGAAGAAGGCATAGGACCAACACCTCAACACATAAGCACAAGTAAAAACTTTCTCAACAAGACCCCCAAAGCACAAGCAACTCAAAGGAAGATCAATACATGGGATTGCATTAAATGGAAGAGCTTCTGTGCAGCAAAGGAAACTATTAAGAACCTCAACACAGAGCCCACAGAGTGGGAGAAAATTTTTGCCAGCTACTACTCCAATAGAGGACTAATATCTGGAAGATACAGAGAACTCAAGAAACTCACAGCTAAGAAAACAAATAACCTAATAAAAAATGGGCAAAGAATCTAAAAAACACTTCACAAAAGGAGAAATATAAATGACCAATAAATATATAAGGAAATGTTCAATATCATTAGAAATCAGAGAGATGCAAATCAAAATTACCTTGAGATTTCACCTAACCCCAATTAGAATGTCAATCATCAAAAACACAAAAACCAACAAATGCTGGCAAGGGTGTGGAGAAGTGGTAACCCTAAAACATTATTGGTGGGATTGAAATTAGTGAAACCACTTTGGAAAACAGTATAGAGGATCCTCAGACAAATGGGAATGAATCTACCATATGATCCAGCAATACCATTTCTGGGTATCTACCCAAAAGAATGGAAACCAAACTATCAGACCAATGCATGTGTATATGTTTATAGCTGTACAATTCACAATTGTCAAACTGTGGAACCAGCCAAGATGTCCATCAACAGATGAATGGATTACAAAACTATGGGATATGTACACAATGGAATTTTACTCAGCCATAAAAAAGAACAAAATCGTGTCATTTGCAGGGAAATGGATTGAACTGGAAAACATTATGCTAAGTGAGATTAGTCAGTCACAAAAAGTAAAAAAAATCATACGCTCTCCCTAATATGCAGAAGCTAGGGAGAAAGTGGGACATAAGAGGGACTCTAGACAAAGGAGAAGAAAACTTAGATGAGCAAAGAAGGTGACTTAACTGAAGGTGATGGGGGGGGAACACCCTAATGCACATGATATATTTTCACAAACATATCAAAATCAATCACTAAACTAAACTTGAAAAGGAGGGAGGGTGAGGGAGTGGGGTGGGAATTGGGGAAGGGTTAAATGAGAGATGTGTGCATGTATGCCTTTACCAGCTTGTATCAAAGATGTATGATTACAATGCACCAATAAAAAAGAAAGAAAAGAAAGGCAGAGAGGATAGGAGGCTCAACAGTAGAACTCATAGTCATGGAAAGAGTGACACTATCTTGATCCAACTCATTAAACAGGAAGAAAGTTGCTTAGCACCTCAAATATCCCTATGATCCAGGGAAAGTGAGTTCTTTGGGAAATCAAGTCATGATTTATGGTGTTTGCATTTCATACCACCATCTGAAGCTGATACATCAAAAATATTGAATCAGAATAAGAACTAAGACTGGATACCTACAATTTAATTTTAAACTCAATGTGGTATATTTCATTGCACAATTTGACTAGAAGGAAATAACTATAGATGGTGCCACACAGAGCTGGAGGGACAAACTAGGTACGCACATACAAAGGGAGAAAGTGGTTGGTGTCATAAAAATTGTCATGCAAAACTCAAGGAAGTTATAAGTCGAGAAAGCTGATTTTCAAGTGTAAGAATTAGAGGAGGGTTTATGGATGAGCTGCAGTTTAACCTGGGCATTGGAGGGTAAACAGATATGAGCATTTTCAAACAGAGATAGAAGGAACAGCATCAGTGAAGGCAAGAAAAAAGTAAAGAAAGGTTGCATAATACAACTCTTCAGTTCTTAAGGAAACCTAAAAGTGAAATCATGGTGTGGTTCTCTATCTTCTGTATTGTGTGGATGCAAATAGGCATTAGAGAGCCCTCTGATCCTGTCCAGAAAATAGCCCCACCACAGAAACCATCACTTGAGATCTCTTTAGCTTACTTTATTCTTCCTGGTGCTTATCATAACAAGACATACTACATGCTGTTGATTTATTTTCATTCTTCCTCCTTCCTGCCTTCAACCAGTTTGCATGTTCTACTGAAGCAGAGGCTTCCTTTGTTTCCAGTCCTTAGCACAGAGGCTGGCTCCCAGGAGGGATCCCACAAGCACTATTTGTGCTACCAGCCTCAATTTACATGGTTAAATGATCTAAGAAGAACACAATAAGATCTCCAAGTCTGTGGACAATATGAAGCTGTTATCCACAGTGATGGAAATATATCAGTCCCTGCTCATGCCAGTTCTTTGCACCCATTACCACTTCATCTGGGCTGTTGTGTGCCGCCAAAGGTGTCCCCGCCACCCTTGCCTAGTTAGAAAAATTTTCCTCTTCATCCTTCCAGCAGCAGTGCCTGCACCAAAGACCACTTCCTTGGTGGGGCCTCTAGTTATTCAGGTAGATTTAGTCTGACCTTCCTCTCTATTTGCATCGCACCTAACACTTCTACAATTGCAATTGCCATGATAACTTTCAGTATTTTAGCCTATGGATCATTTTCCTATGAATACAAGAGTTGTTTTGGCATTGAAGCTTGTGTCTTATGTCCCCTTGCTCTCCCAGCAAAGTGGCTGCCCAATGAACACCAAAGGGAATACAGATTCTGCAAATGGGCAGCAAAGTGACAAGTGGCATCATCTGAGCAAGTTCCTGGAGAATCTGCCCAACTCTCTGGGGCAGATATATTCTGTGATATTACTTATAGGTCAAAGGGGAAATGTCTAAAGCTTATAGATTTTTTTTTTAATGAAGATAAAAGCCTGATGTGCTACTTTAGCCAAAATCCTAGCCACCAAGAGGAAGAGTTCAGGCAACCAATATAATTTAAAATATAAAATAAGCATAGAAGGCATTGTCTTATTTTTATTTTATTTTATTTTATTTTTTTGCGGTTCTGGGGATTGAACTCAGGGGCATTCTACCTCCAAGCTATACCCCCAGCCCTAGTTTTTATTCTTTATTTTGAAACAGGGTCTCACTAAGTTGCGGAGTGCCTCACTAGGTAGCTGAGGCTGGCCTCGAACCCGGATCCTCCTGTCTCAGCCTCCCAAATGCTGGGATTACAAGCGTGCGCCACCACGCCCGGCTGTAGAAGGCATTATCTTAAATCACACTATATGTCTGCTAAAAATACGAAACTTAGTCTTCACTGTCACATTTCAAAAGAAGTGTGTATATTCTTTAATAGTTCCAGAGAAAGTTAATAAAATGGAGGGAACAAGTTCCACTGGTGGCTGGTCTCAAATGATCACTCTTTTTGGTGAGATGATGGTCAACTAAGAGCTAGGCTATAGTCTTCAATATGGTGAAGGCTAAGGAAAAGGAATTGGGAGAGTCTGCCAGACCACAGACCAGTAAGTCAGATGAACTGGAGCTCACATCAGGAAAACAAACCTCATAGAGAGGGCTGTAAGCTCAAAACCATTTGAAAAGGTCAAAATTATGAAAAGATTTAAAGTGGTCAAGAGAAATTCACAGGTAGATACATTTGAGGTGTCTACTTAACTTTTTAAAATCCACACTCTGACAAAGTACTCTCAGTTGTGAACAGACAGAATCTACTGTACCAGATAAAACTTGATTCTGATAAATATGTAGGTTCTTCTGAAGGGTGTGGTTGTTTGTGCATGTGTATGAATATGAAAGTGTTTTAATTAGAATATTATCTAGTTATGGGATCAATCTGAGATCACTTCACATCACTGTGATCTCTAGTTTTGTCTGAATGTTCCCAGTAATTTGCATTTGACATTCTCTTTGCTGCCAAGGGTAAGTTAGTATTTTGCTACAAGCCTACTATTTTTCTTAAGAAACAAACTGTCCCATAAAACAAGTAAACTCAGGAGTTGTTATTTCTGTATTGTAGGCTTCCTTTCTCTATGGCTCAGAGACATTCATCTGGTTGCATTTCTATGTGAGTCCTTTCCCTGTCCATTGGAAGGGCCACCTCGGTGGACAGGCCAAGGATGATTATGTTCCAGCTCCAAACTGTAGTTTTGGGAGTGACGAAGCACAGTTTCCTCCAGGAAACCCATAATAATATCTCATATTTTCCTTCCCATGCCCAGGATGTTGGGGAAAGCCTGAGGCTAGCCACAAATATTTCAGCTGGCTTGAGAAAATCTTCTCTGAAAACCACCATCTTTGTGTTTCTGCTAATGATATAACTAAAACACCCACCTGTCCAAGGCTTCATGGGAATTATGTCGGTTGAGCACCACCCTACCATAATTTTCATCTCTGTAGAGAAAGAACAAAATTGTGTCACATCAAAAGTTAACCACCATGTTTGCTAAGCACTAAATAAGAGGGATGGGGAGAGCTCCTGACTTTTATCATCGTTAATTCATTTTACTTCTGGAATAAAAATATAACTATGAATTTATTTCAACCAGTCAAGACATGCAGCAGCATGGCAAAAGGAAACAAGTTTGTTAGTACAAATGATCATTTATCCCATGAGACTTCCACATGATTCAAGAATGAAGGAGTGTTTTGTTTTGTGGGTTTGTTTTTTTTTTTTTTTAATTAGAGTGTGGGAGCACGAGGCTATCTACTTTGTATGTATCAGAAGAATTCCTTTCTGCAGTAAAGCAAATACAAAAGCTTTCTGCAAATATTATTTACATTTAATTAAGTCTATTAAGTCTGGATATTTTGATGAACTTGACAGTTTTCCTTGATAAATTGTAGGAAAATATTTGTGATTAAGCAGACTGCTCATTCACAGATTTGGCCCACCCATATTAAACTACACATAGATGGTGTTTTTCAATCCTTAAAATAATCCTATGGCCAGG
>PVLC010019967.1:0-29867 GCA_004027655.1 Graphiurus murinus | reverse complement strand
AAGAGAGAGGAAGAGAGGAAGGAGGAATGGGAGAGAGAGGGGAGAGGAGAGAATACATAGGTGTCATAGGAATGACACTGGGAATCTGGCTATCAGATGTTCTTCTGGTTGCATCTCAGACAGAAAAAGGACACTGGAGGAAAAGTGATCTTTGTTATAACATAGCAGAAATTTTGGCATTATTGTGTTTTTCTGTTGAGTGAAAGGTAGCACTTGTAAGTGATGAATTTAGACATTTAGTTGAGGAGATGACCAAAGTGTGGAAGGTACAACCTTGCTTCTCCTTACTGTTTACAGACAAATGTGAGAGGAGAGATATAAATCGAGTAATAATTGTTATGCAAATAGTTAGTAGTACTTAATGATTTGGAAATTTCCAAGCCTATCCAAAGAATTTCCTCTGGAAACAGGACCAAGTGTGTGGCTGAATAGCCATCTGCTAAAGAAATTAGATGTGTGACTTGTGGATCTCCATAGAGCCAGAAAGAGAGATGTATTTATTCAGGAATGAAATCCTTTATCTGATGGCTTAGGTGACTACTATTTGGTTGTGAGTGCGACCACATTTTACAGTTTTATACTATCAGAAATACTGCTGGTCTGGACTGAATGGGGCAGAGACGGGATAAAAGAAGGAAGAATGTTCCTGAAGAAAGAAGAGCCATAGAGGCAGAGGCCAGTCCAACAGTCTCTTTGGCTCAAGGGTTGAACTGCTACCCAAGAGGGCTGAAAGGGGCAGGTCACCATTCTTGCAGTTTAAGAGGACAGAGAATTGAGTCAAAGAAGATTATTCTTTGGCCTGGGCCTTGAACTCTAATGCAATTCACCCTAATGGGCTTCAAATCTGTGACCTGTGACCCTTTTCTCCCTTCCAATTGTCTCTCTTAGGATGAGAATATCTACCCTTTACTGGTTGTACCACTGTATTTTAGGAGTAGATTACATTTCATCAGCTTTCACAAGTTCACAGATGGAGGAGAATTCTAATCCAGGATGACTCATACCATAAGTCTCATCCACAATTGATTTTGAAGATAAGAGTGAGTGACTTTTACCTGTGATGTTGAATTTAGAGTTGATTCTGAAATAGTTCATACTCCTAGGAATGTTGGGTTTCCCTCTCATGAAAATGACATGAATTTTGGGAAGCCTAAGTGTACTGCTGCTGTGGATTGAATGGTGCCCTCCCCAAAAGGACATGTTAAAGACCTAATCTTCAGTATATCAGTATGTTACCTTATTTGAAACTTGGGCAGTTGCAGATGTAATTAATTAAAATTAGGTCATACTGGAATAGGGTGGGCTCGTAGATACGACAGGTGACTGTTTGGAAGAGAAGGGAGATACATAGTCATATGACAAGATGGGAGTGATTCATTTATAGGCCAAAGAATACTAAGCATTGCCAGCAAAGACCAAAATCTATAAAAAGCAAGGGGAAATTTTCTAAAGATTTCAGAGAGAGCACGGATCCATCAACACCTTGATTTCAAACTTTTAATTTCCAGAACTGTAAGACAGTAACTGCTGTTGTTTTAAGCCACTTGGTTTGTGGCACTTTGATATGGTTGCTTTAGAAAACCCTTAGTCATTTGGGACATGTAAATTAAGACCATAATGAGCTACTACTTCATACTCATTTGGATAATATTAGAAAGAGGAGGAAGAAGTGGTGGCAGTAGCATCAGTGTGGAGGCAGAAAAATCAGAACCCTTATATACCTAAGGTATTGGTATAAAATGGTGGATCCACTTTGGAAAGCAGTCTGGCAATTCCTCAAGAAGTTAAACAGAGTGCTACCATATGACCCAGTAATTCCAATCCTAAACATGTACTCAAGAGAACTGAAAATAAATACTTGCAGCATAAAATTTGCAAATGAATGCAGATCAGTATTATTCATAATAGTCAACAAGTGGGAACAATCCAAATGTTATAAACAGGTGAATGGATAAACAAAATGTGGTATATCCATAGAATGGGATAGTTTTGGCAATGAAAAGAACAAAGCACCCATATATGCTAATATATGAATGAACCTTGAAAATTGTATGTTAAGTGAAAGAAGCCAGTCACAAAGACCACATTTTTTTTTTTTTTTTTTTTTTTTTGCGGTACTAGGGATTGAACTCAGGGGCGTTCTACCTCCGAGCTATACCCCCAGCCCTATTTTTTATTCTTTATTTTGAAACCGAGTCTCACTCAGTTGCGGAGTGCCTCACTAGGTAGCTGAGGCTGGCCGCGAACCCGGATCCTCCTGTCTCAGCCTCCCGAATGCTGGGATTACAAGCGTGTGCCACCACACCCGGCTTCAGCCCTATTTTTAATTCTTTATTTTGAAACAGGGTCTCCCTAAGTTGCGGAGTAAAGACCACATATTTTATGATTCCAATTATATGAAATATAATCGCAACTCTGTAGAGAAAGAAAATGGAAGCATACTCATATTTACCAGGAGCCTAGGGAAAGGGGTTACAGAGAGTGACAGATAATTGGCATAGACTTTCCGTTTGGGAAGATGAAAATGTTCTACAGTTAGACAGCAGTGGTAGTTTTGCAGCTGTTAATATACTGGGAACCATTGAATTATACACTTAGGAGGATAATTTTATGGTATATGATTATATCACAGTGTAGCCATTATTTTTAAAACGTTATAGTGACATTTTTTAAAAAATGCTACATATTTCAAATATGTCAACTTATGCTTGAATTACCCTACTTGTCAATTGAGCATAAAATAAAGGCAGTTTTGAAGAAATTAAATACAAGTTATTTCCATGTATTTTCTGTATTTTCTTCTTCTTCTTCTTCTTCCTCCTCTTCTTCTTCTTCTTCTTCTTCTTCTTCTTCTTCTTCTTCTTCTTCTTCTTCTTCTTCTTTTCAGTATTGGAGATTGAACCTAGGGACATTCTAGACATTCTACCTCCAAGCTACACCCCAAGTCCTATTTTTTTTATTTTGAAACAGGGTCTCAGTAAGTTGTGGAGGTCCTCACTAAATAGTTGAGGCTGTCCGCAAACCAGGATCCTTCAATCTCAGCCTCCTAAGTACTGGGACTACAAGCTTAGGCCACCACACCCTGCTTTTTCATGTATTTTCTAGATCTACTTTTTCTATTTTGTGTCTGGATAATGGACATTAGTATCATTTAATAAATATGTTCAATTGATCAAAGGTCACATAGTCAAAAGTTTGGGAAAAGGTAGGTTAAGGAAATTTTTTCTGCAGTACTTTTCAAACCCTCTATCATGATAATATTCCTTGTAATTTCCAAGGGTGGCTGTATATTCTGCTTAACCATAAATTGGTTACTCCGGATAATGATGCTCCTTGGAAGAGGAAGGTAGATTTTAAATCATCCCCATTCTCTTCATTCCTTGTAATCACTAATGACCAAGGCAAGAAATAAAGCCACTAAAATACTTTGTTCCCTAGAATTTATCAGTCAAGTTTGTAAGGTAGAATTCCTATAACCAAGATAACTGTTATTCACTCTATCAAATGTGTAAAATAATAGGGAGATTTGGTAGCATGTTGAGGTTCTGGCCTCTCACATGTTTGAATAAAGTTTTTGGAGAGATGTAACCCAACTTCTATCACATAGAGACTTTGTGAGCATGAAAGTATTTATAAACCTTTTTGAGCCTCAGTTCATTCATCTATGAATCATAGGTTAAAAAGGTGGCAAACTTATAGAGGTTTTGCAGGATTAGATAATGCAAAGTTCAGAATGACTGCTACCCATGAAGCGATTTGTAATTCTTCCTGTGTTGTTGGTAGTGTTATTATTATTATTATTATTATTATTATTATTATTATTATTATTATCATCATCATCATTATTATGAACTAGAAGATCCTGAAAAGAATAGCTTGATGCTAACATAAGAATGTCAATTACTCTGTCCCAGTATCTCACACAGCACGCATTTCTTGTCAGATTTAAAGGAGATTCTGAGAAAACATTAGAAATAATGTGAGATTAAATATAGTTTGACCATATTGCCCATGAATAAATAGCATTATGTCCTTTTGACTGAAAATTCAATACAGAATGTTATTCTAGCACAGCTTGTTTCTTAGTAAATGATGTTAAGCAATTGATCAATCAAACATGCTTTTAAAAAAGACAGCTGATTCATCTTGACAGCAAAAGGACAGGACAATTTGTGTCAGAGATAAAAGTTCCTTTTGCCAATAACCACAAATAGAGAACTCAAACCTCTGAACTTGTTTCCTAAATCTCCAATAAAACCTCAAATCAGTGCATATTGGTAATACCTATAAAGGAGCCTGGCAAAGACAGCCTTGCACCTATCCAAATAGAAGAATGATATGCTTGTGGCATAGAGAACTACTCTTACCTCATCTTAGAAAGCCCATCTCTCACTTGAATCTACAGGCTCCCATGAGCAACTAATGGAAACCAACAACAATAATTGTCCTTTTAACATTAAGTTTATAATTATATTAATCAAATTATCCTATGTGTACATTAGTCACACAATTTGTTTCCAATAGCTTTATGTTTAGTTTTCAGTGTACTGATTTTGTTTCTTAGGTAGACACAGAAGATAAATGATAAGACACCACATCCTTGTAGGTAAGGACATGCTTCTGGGAGTCCTTGACAAGATCTTTTCCTACAAATAAAAATAAAACACAATTGAGAAAAAAATAAACTAAGGGAGTCCTTGATGCCAAACATTAGAAACCATAGCCCTGGGCACAAAGCAAGGACTTTATGATCCTCTGGGATGCTCCAGTGGAACTAGCCCACAAACATTCACTGCCACTTGAGTCAATTGGTAAAGACTCAAAGTCCCTGGAGGTAATGTCTGATGGACAAGTCAAGCCCCATCAGATTCTATAAGCAAGGCAATGATAATTGGCTGGCACAGCTACCCAACATCCAAGACTGCACAAGATGGAGTATTCTCTTCAGAGGGAATTTAGCAGACTAAAAGTAAAGAAGGGGAGAGGTAAGGGCATATTTCCTATTAGTAGTGGTAGTGATACTATCACTCTATTCTTTTTACATAGGATTTATAACTTCATAAAATATTTTAACATGAATAATCTCATTAGTCACTTCTATACACTTATGGGCTTCACATCATTTTGTCCATTTCACAGATGAAATTACAGGAGCTCAAGGAGGTCAAGTCCTTTCCCATGGTCATGTGGCTTTGACATGACCAGTCAAGGACTTATATGTTATGCAAATAACACACTCACTCGCTAAAGTTGTGTTGAATAAATGAATGAGTAGAAAACTTTATGATTATGTATCATCACTTAGAAATAGCATTACAATTGAGGGGATTATTTTAAAACATTTAGTCTATCACCTTTATTTTAAAACACAGGAGACAAGCCGTGAATTAAAATAATTCACATAAGGCAAAACAAGCAAGACTAGAATTCAGGTTTACTAAACTCAGTGTCTTGCTCTTATCCACACATTTCCTTCTCCAGGCCCCTTCCTTCATTCAACTGATTATCATTTTCAACCCATGAGAGGAGATGAAAAGCACAATGTCCAATCTTTCTGTAAGCCCAGGGGCAACTTGAAAGCCTCCTGTTGTTTCCCTTCTGAATGGAACCCCTGCCCTTGGATCCCACCAACCCTGGAGAACCAGCCCCCTTTGCCACATAGTTCCATCCTCTCATTACCTTGTTACACATCCACCAAAGCTGCAATGAGAAGGTCACCAAAGGGTCCGTTCTCAAAGCCTTTAGCTAGCAGACCGACAGGGTGAGAAGTCCACACTAAAAGAGACAACTATAAATAGGCTTTGTCTAATGGTAACTGAGATATATGTTCCTAACTAAAATTTATCTCATATCAGCAGCCATCTAGGGTAATTACTTCTATTCAACTATGTGAACAGACACTATCTAGAGTTAAGAGCTATGGTTAAGTATAATACAGATAAACTTTTCAAGGCCAAGACTGGTGTGTTCATTGGTGTGCTCTCAATTGGGAGTACCAGACCAGAAAACTCAATGTGGCTTAATCTGAAGAATTTGTCATATCAAGTCCTATATGGGTAAATGTTTAATGACTGGCTCCCCAGGGAATGAAAAAGCTCTGGCTTGTGGTATTTGTGATTTCCAGGGTGAATATATACCTGCCATGGATAATTACATGCTACCGACGCAGTTACTAAATGCAGAATTGGCAAGAGATGCACACAGTCCATCCCCACCATGAGCTGACTTCAGCACATCCTGCAACAAGAAATCACCAGATGGAGAGTTAACTTAGTGGTTGAACAATATCAAAGACCCAAGTCTTTCTGCACTTCTCCCCAATCCTCAGCACAGTGGCTTTTAATCTCACGCTTGGTTCTTCATGGTTGCAAGATGGCTGCTTTTGCCCAGACAGTATGTTCTTGAATAACCGCGCCCAAAGACAGAAAGGACAGTTCCTCTGACCTGTTTCTGATTTACTTCTCTCAGTCACCATCCTACTTTCCCCTTCCCTTGGCAAAGAGCAAACCATTCCTCCTTTTTCTGTCAGAATTTGCTGATTTTATAAGCTATCAGGATTCTTGGTAATTATCCACAGCTTTAAAAGGGAAATTCTTACACCCTCTGATTATAATTATACACTGGAAAGATCTGCTTTTCTAGAGGATAGTCATGTGCCCAATAATTGCATATCAAAATTAGCAGTTAGATCCCTTTTAATATCAACTCAGGTTGATCATTCTCTGCTCATTAAGTAAAATAGGTACCCAGAGATTCTGAAATGTGTGGGTTGAATGTATGTGTGCTACCATGAAAAGAACTCTGGACCAAATGCCTAGAGACTCCTCAAGGCATAAGTAACCCTATCACCAATTAGCTGGGTGACCTTGGACAGGTCACTTAACCTTTAAAAACCTCAGCTTCCTTATCTGTGAACAGAAGTAATTTTAGAAAAAATGGTCTCAGCCTCTTTCTGATAAAAAGAATATAGTTCAAATTAATAATAATGCCAAAATTGAAGATCTTGGCCCCTGGAAAACCCTAGATAAGCTGATTAACTCATCTGGGTCTTAGTTCCTTATTCACAAGTCTGTCTGACACCACAAGGTGGTGCCTCTAGAGATAAGTTACACAAGGCCAGCTGGAAAAGAAGCATTTCCTGAACAAAAACAATAACCAGTGACTAAAACATAAAAACTCAACCCTCAGTACCGATGATAGGGAGATGTTACCATGTGTCCCCAAAGACAGGTCCGAGTCAGGAAAGCAGTAATCAGGTAGAGGAAAATGAAATCAGGCAGATCTAATCTTTTATAAATCTATTTCTCAGAGATAATACACTTCAGCATTAAAGGGAAAGACCCAGAACGGTTTTGTAGAAACAGAAAAAAATTCCATTTGTGCATGTAATATAGTCAGTTCACTGCAACCCAAACTTATGAGTGCTTTGATCCCAAAGCAAGAGGTTTGGAGATCAGAAGTTAATATTACACAAAGGATTTGCTTCCCTGAACAGATCATAAATGTGTAGGTATGTGGTTTTTGTTTATTTGCTGGTGCTGGGGAATTCTAGCTCTGAGCTATACCTCCAGCCCTTTATTATTATCATTATTTATTATTATTATTATTATTATTATTATTATTATTATTATTAATTTTTGAAACAAGGTCTCACTAAATTGTTGAGGCTGGCCTTGAACCTGCAATCTTCCTGTCTCAGCCTCCCAAGTACTAGATTACAGGTGTGCGCCACCACACTTGGCTAATGAGTGTGTTTTTTATAGCCACAGTGTATCTAGAGGAGCATTGCATTTGTGAGCCTAGGTAAGGGTGATTTAGGCAAGACTAGAGATAGATGACAGGAAGAGCAAACTCTGTCACTAGAGAAGTAGAGAAACAAGGGATACTGCAGGCAAAGGTGACCTCTGGATTTTTGGTTAGTGTTCCATGTTCTTATAACTGATAACTGGGGTGTTTCCTGTGCCATCCTCAATATCCCCTTTATCTCCATTACTTACACCAAGCCCAAGTTGCCAGGTCTTCTTGGTTCCAGCTTCTGCCTTGTCAGTCATTTATGGAAGGGAGGACTTAAAAAAATGAAGTATCTCTGCTCCATCTTCCTGAGCCAGCTACAGGAAAAGAAAGATAGTTCTGCACAAGCTTTCCCATGATTAAGAGCACAATAAGCTATCATACCCCCACACACACCAAGAGGAGGCACCCTGCTTCTTCCTTCCCTCTGTTTCTATCTTGCTAATGTCTCAGCTATGCCCTACTGCTCAGTTGGTGATAAGACCCACTGGAAATAGCCATGGCAAAAAAAGAAAACTGGGTAATTGAGTTTCTCCTGCAGAGGTCTTTCTGAGTGTAGCCTTGTGTAATCTTTGTTTTTCTTCAGTCTCTGGTAAGAAGAGTGAAATATTCAAATAGAATACTCAGGGGTAGGTCTATTAATCAATTGAATGTCATAATAGACATAAAACAGAAGATAAATTTTGTTTTGTTTTTAATTGCAAAACTTGTTTTGGAAAAAAAATCTTTTAATTTATTGGTCTATATTCCTGTCTTAGTGGATAGAGTATAAAAAGAGAAATTGACTGCTCTTTGGTAACAGAAGCTCTTGCTGGTCCCAGGGGATGGTTCTAACCTTCAGTTGCTACAGTTCTCTGCTAAATCCCAGAGGTGCACAGAAGGCTGTCTGTCATCTGCATTACTCCCCAGATTTTCTAGGGATGCCTATCCATGCACTATCTCTCCCAGGGGATTGCTCTGCAGTAAATGTGCACAGGAATTCCAACTGACCAGGATTTTACTATGTAACTAGACCTCCAAACTACTAATAGAGATCTTTGATTTAAGGAGTATGACTGTATAGAATTTCTCTCTCCTTTTCATTCCTCTTCAGTAGTGATTAAACAGAAATGTTTTAGTAAGACTCTTCCATTCTGCTTTAGCATCAAATCAATACAGTGCAATGCTAGGGCAGCTTGATGGTTTAGCTTGTCTCAGTGCTTCCAGAAACTCTCCTCCTTGATTTAGGTCTGGTAAATAAAATCAGAGATGATGTGTATGTGCCCTTGCTGCCCAATTAAAGTCACAGGAAGCAAACAGAGCCTATTCAGGAATGGATGTCTTATTTTAGTGTCTGCCAACTACAAATAGCTTTAGAATGTTACCTACTCAGTGGAGACATTTAATTTACAATAGAACTTCCTGTTTTGATGGCAGTGTTTATGCTGCTTCTACAATCCAAGCACCTAAAATGACAAACTGATGAGTCAGAAGTCCAAGTGGAAGCCGGATGCAGTGCGGGTACCGTTTGTCCTTTCTCTCTTTCTAATCAGTTCTGACTTGTGCCGCTTCACTTCATGCCTACGGCAGTTCTTCCAGTTATTCATCCTGTGATACAGCATCCAGCTCTCACTGCCCCCTGCTTCCCATCTCTTCTCATCTGACTGCACCCACCCCAGGACTTCCCTCCCTGAGTCTATCCCTTACACCTTCTGAAGTTGAAGAGACTAGACTCACAAGTGTGTGCATATGTACCCTCGAATATAGACATACTAATATTTATTGAACATTGATTAGCTGCTGATGTAAAGCTAAGTACAAGCTTGCATAATTTGTCTAAAGAGTCAGAAATTATGAGTTCATATTTAAACCCAAAGGGTTCTTATTTTTTAAGCCTGTCCATTAATTCTTCTATGCAAAGTCTCATAAAGGACAACCCTCAGCTAAAGTATAGTTATTGCAGTCTTGATGCTGGGCTATCTGAGGATCAAATACTGCAGATCCAACTTAGCTATAGGTGTGATTTCAGAGACATGTGACTATTGCCTTTCAAAGTCACCATCTTTTCCTTAATTCTGCCTCTGAACATACCTCTCTCAGTCCAATTCAGAAAACCCCATGAAATCTTTTATTTCCTTGACTAAAGGCTTATAGTTGCCTTCTAAATGAAAATTCTGATTTCACATCGTATTAAACTTTTAAAAAAATCTACTTGTACCCTAACAAGACAATATTTATTAGAAAATTTCCTGATCAAGGATTATAAGAAGCAGAAGATAGAGTATGGGACCACTGGCCAGGGAATAAAAAAAAAAAACAAAAAACTCCTGGAGAACAGTATTCAGAAATGGGAAAATGAGGCTATAGTAGTGTCAGAAGAAGGAGAGACCAGCAAAAACATATGCCACTGCGCATCTTGACTATGCCCCAATTCTAAATTTGAATGTCACACTAAAAAATAAACTGAAATACATTAATTGAAGATTCTCACACTCAATTATTTTAATATGCAACTGAGATATAGCTGAGGTGTCTTTGGTTTATAAAAATAACCAGTGGTTATTTTGAACTTCATATGTTCAATATGATGTATGTGCATAAATTATTTAAAATATTGCCTCTTCTAGTTATTGAAGTATCCATTGCGTAAAGCTTCTGAGAATACTGAAAAATGATTTAAGGTTGCATGTAAATACCTATTCTGTTAAGTCTTTGGGTCATAGAATCTAATCTCTCAAATTCCTACCAGCTTATATACCTGGCAGAAGTGGGTCAGTGTAAGGAGCTGTAGATATGTAAAGAAATGAGGAAAGAATTTATCTGGCAGTTACCAGGATGCTGTCACAACCTCAAGTCATCATGAACGACATGGCAACAGAGTGATTAGAAACTGTTCTGGCCAGTTACATATTTGTTAAGTCAGTTAACAGATATTTATATTTAACAATTATTGTGTGCAAGACAGTGCAGATACATTAGTGAAAAATCAGATGTCATCATCAGCATAGTAAATATATTTTCTTCAGGATAGCATGACTAAGAGTGGATTAAGAGGTTATTTTAGCTAAGGAACTCAGAAATATTCAAAACCATTTCTGAACCGATCACCTTTCTTGCAAAGTACTGGAGAAAAGAATGCAGATTAACATTGATCAGTCGAGTAGAGTAATTCTCAGTTTTCCTAAAACAGAGCTGTATCCCAACACAGAGCTCTGGTGACATTGGCTGGACCACACAGGGAATTCTTATCTCCTATTGATGGGTCAGGGCAGAGGGGTCAAAGGGCCAGACCCTCTGAAGTGAAGGGGAGGCCTGCTTTGTCAATTTTTGTTCAACACTCAAAATTGAGTCTCAGATCTTACCATGCCAACTTAATAAGATGCTCCCACCGGAGCCAGAGAAAGAGAGTAAGAAAGCTGAGTCGATTGTCTGACATGGCTTCTGAGTCTCTAGCTATGACACAAATGGTCCAATCAGAGGCGTGAAGCATTCTTCCTTCCTGACAGATGAGAAGGATAAAGGGTGGGGAGAAAGGAACACAAGGTCATGGGCTCACCCTAAAGACAATGCACTAGCCTGCCCTTTCCCAGACCTTTGCCACAAGGTCTGCTTGCACACATGGATCACACATTCCTAGCAGCAGATAAGATTGTGCCTCGAAGGGGAGAAGATGACACACTTCACCCCACTGAAAACATCAGTGAACAAAGAAAATGAAAGGCAATATAGGACTTAGGATCAGAAAATGATTAGTCATCAACTAATCCAATTCAAACAGGTGAAGGGGTTTCTCCAGAGTAATAGCTCTTCAATGACAAAGACCCAAACAGAGCACAAAGCACCCTTCATAGCACCAGTGATTCCACAGCAAGGCCCGCTGCACCAGAGAGCAGGCCAGCCTCCTTGCCAGGTGCATAGATGGCTTGCAGGGATTAGCCCAGGTTATAGGATTTTGATGGTTTTTAGCACACTCCATTAGCCAACCCTGAGATTAAAACTTGGATGAGAGCTGAGTTGTTTTTAATGTAAATTGGTCCTAATAAAAGTCTTCTACAAATGGGCAAGGTGATTCCAAGTTTCTCCTAATGTCTGGTAGGAGTGAACTAAGCCAGCCCTGTACTACTTATGCCTTTAGACCCAAGTCACATTAGATAATTACTGAATGAACAGTAAAACTCAATAAGTCTCTCAAGGGTGTTTTGTTGTTGTTGTTATTGTTGTTCTAGAGATTGAACTCAGGGGTATTATACTTCTGAGCTGCACACCCAACCCTTCTTTTAGAATATATATGTAATATCTCTATCTATCTATCTATCATCTATCTATATATATGAAATAGGGTTTTACTAGGTTGCTGATGGGTCTTGCTAAGTTGAACCTGTGATCCTCCTGCCTCAGCCTCCAAAGTACTAGGATGACAGGGATGTGCCACCACACCTCGCTCTCTGGATCTCAAGGGCTCTTTTAAATGGAAGAGTCCTAGGCTCAGTGAGGTGGAAGAGAGTGGCTCCATGTTCCTTGGTTTTCATCAGTGGCAACCTCAGAGCCTTAATAGTTTCTATATCCTTGTACTAATCTTGGCTACACATTAAAATCACCTAGGGGAAGTGCTTTTAAAAATCATGATACCTATACTGTACTCCACACAAATAAGATCAAACTCCTTGGAGGTGAGTTCCAGGCTTTGATATTTTTATTTTATTTTATTGGTGCATTGCAATTATACATCATAATGAGGTTCAATTTGTTAAAAACATATATGCACACAGCTCTTTGTGTAGGCGTCAATATTTTTAAAGCCTTTTGGGTGACTTGGTGTGGCTGAGGTCCAAAACTACAGTTAAATGATCCAGTTTTAACCAATAAAGGCTGCATACGCTACAGCTCTGAGTGGGGAAAAGTGACCCAGGGCTACTGTCACCCACCCTTCATTTCTTACAACATTGCTTTCAAACTTTAAAACTTGTGAATTATTTAAGGATGCCTACAAGCAAAGCACATACTAGAAATTGGGAGGTATTTAACCCAGGGAGAGGATAGCAAGTTTTATATTGGAAGAAATAAAACATAGCTCCTTATTAAAACTCTAGTCCATGCCCTCAGAACTAGTCTGTACTTAATGCCCATAGAGGACTAATCCAGTGTCTCCGTGGAACATTCTGACTGATGCTCAGAGAATGCAGTGGTCTGTAGTTAATGGTTCCTTTGTGGGCTGGACGCCTCTGCACCTGGCAGTCAGTTTTACTTATTCCTTCCTAATAATGCCAGTTGTACCTGTTGCTCTAAGTGGTCAACATAGTTGTATATTTCATAAACCAAAACCTAAACATGCAAAAGGAAACATAGTGTTTGTAAATGTTAAATAAAATGCTTATAAAAAAACGTGATGAAAACCAATCACTAACAAATTGATATTATTGACTATGTATTATAAATATATAGTGACGGAGGATCACAGGTTCAAGGCCAACTTCAAAAATTTAGTGAAGCCCTCAGAAACTTAATGAGTCCCTGTTTCAAAAAAATAGGTCTGGGGCCTTATGTATCTCAGAGGTAGAATGGCCTGGGTTCAATCCTCAGTACTGTTAAAAAAAAAAAAATATATATATATATATATATATATATTTATACACACACACACACACACACACACACACACATATATAGTGACATATATCATATGTGTTTCTATGTTTTTAGGTCCATAGGTGCATGTATTTATGTGTACGTATTTATATTATGATATAATGTTATCATATGTGTTTGTGTTATATATATGGAGTATATATAATATATAGTCAAATACCCATAATATTGTTTCAGTCAGTAAGGGGCTCTGTTCATGACAGGGGTCTCATGAGATTCTATGCCCTGGTGACACCTTAGTTTGTTAAAGCATACACTACGACATTCACCCAGTGATGAAGTCTGCAATCATTTCTCAGAATGCATTCCTTTCACTGAGTGATACATGATATATGCCCAATGACTATAAATGTTTGGGAAATATGTGTCAAAACCCAGTGGAAATTTGCAACTAGATTGCTTCTTACATGTCTTTCAATTCCAATTTTACTTTAATCTCAAAATCCTACCAGAATGCACTAAGGGCGTGGTTGCTGCAAGACAGATAACAAAAAGTTCCAATTAGCATGTCCATATTTAGAGGAAAAAGCCTCACTCTATATCTAAAGACTAGCAAATAAATGCAATTTTGTGCACCTTAAATTAAAATGGAATACCAAAGGGACTCTGCCTATTTAAGACTGTCTGTTCAAAAGACCCTTTGAATTAACCAAGTGTTGCTTGAAATCATAGCTGAGGAAAAAGGGCTTCTATTTAGCTTTTTATTTTAAAATACAGTATGAGTTGCTGGCCATGGATTTTGTCAAAAATCATCCCTACCAGTAAGGGTAAGGATGTTTTCAGCGAGGCTGTGCAGAGATTAGGAGCACAGGTGTAGAGGAGGCAAACTGGGTTTCCAAGGATGCTTCTGCCACTGACCATCTATGATCTTCAGGAAGTTATCTGCCCTCCTCAGATCTAACTCATCGGTAGCATGAGGTTAATAAAAAGACAATGAGGAATGAACAAAATGAGATGTCGAGAGGGACTGCTTGCCAGGAGTTAACAGCTTAGACTTTGGAGTCAGAGAGCTTAGTTTAAATAAATCCCTGTAATGCCACTTATGAGCTTTGTAACCATGGGCAAGTTTCTTAAATTCTCTGAGCTCCTATTTCCTCTGCTGCAAAGTGGGGGAGGGGAAGCCATAACACCTACTTTATAAGCTTTTGCAGGACTAAATAAGATAATAAATATAAGGCACTTAGAATGTTTACAAGAACTTTATAAGTACCAGAGAAATACTATCATTTGCAAAAATCAAGGACCTAGCAAAAGCTTAGTATGTTTACTAATTGGTAACTGCTATTGTTATTCACATTAGTTTAATTATGCTTGTCTTGGTTTTAAGATAAGATACTGTGTGGTAATTTTGATCATACTACAGAAATTTCATTTACTTTAATTCCATTTTGATCATACTACAGAAATTCCATTTACTTTAACTTTTTCGGCATCTGTAGAGGGAAATGCTAAGTCCACACATCAAACAGAAGTTTAAATGATTAATAATATGGTGGTCTTTTGAGTTCTACGGAGACAATCCTATTATAATATTTAAAACAGATGTGTTGGGTGGTAGCTGAGGAGTTCCTTATCTTGCTAAATACCCTATGATTAATTCCATCACATCTCTGAACTAAATTGACAGGAGATTCTGATGTAAAGGCATGGTTTTGTGATAATTGGATGTTAGAGGCTAGAAAAGATTCTGGGAAATAATTTCAAGGGAGATAGCATGAAAGAGAACTTGATCTATAACTATTTCTGAAGTTTACTAGGCTCCCTAGTCTGTGATCAATTAAACAAACATATATATATATATAATTTACTAGGTATGCTTGTGAAGAATATACTCTACAATGGTGAATTTATTGCAGAATGGCTGACTTATTAATATTTCCTTTAGTTCAAACCTGTTGTTCATATTTGAGAAAGGCATGTTCAGATAACCCACTAAACTAGATATATCAGTTAGTGCACACCAAACTGTTTTACTCTTCCTGGTGAATTGAATCTTTTGTTATTACAAATGACTCTGCCACAAGGTTGATTTTTGTCTTAAAATATATTTTGTCTAATAATTATATAGACAAACTAGTTTTCTTTGGGTTGATAATTTTTTGCTTTTAATTTAAAAATTAGGGAGAACATATGTTTTTTTATTCTTTGTGACTGACTAATCTCACGTAACATAATGTTTTCCAGTTTCATCCATTTTCCTGCAAATAACATGATTTTGTTCTTGCAGATGCTAGGGAGAAGATGGGGCATAAGAGGGTCTCCAGATGAAAAAGGAGAAACCCTTGATAAGCAAAGAAATGGACTTAACTGAAGGGGATGGATGGGGGGAGGGGAGACACCCTAATGCACATGATGTACTTTCACAAATATATCAAGGTCAATCACTAAACTGAACTTGAGAAAGAGGGAGGGCGAGGTAGTGGGTTGGGAATTGGGGAAGGGGTTAAATGAGAAATGTGTGCACATATGCCTTTATCAGCTTGTACCTAACAAAAATGTATGATTACAATGCACCAATTATTATGAAAAAATCATAAAAAATAAAAAATTATAATTTAAAAACATTTTTTATTCTTAGTTAAAAATTTGATGCATCATTATGCTTTAGATATGTCTCCTTTAAACAGTGTATATTTGGATTACTTTTTTAAATCCAGCCTGAATGGATACATTTAGTTGATATACATGTTTACAATTTACAAAATATTTGATCATTTTTCCACCTCTATAGTTTATTGTCCTACTTTTTAAATGTTTTTTTTTTCTAATGTATTTTTCTTTTTTTTTTTTGCGGTATTGGGGATTGAACTCAGGGCATTCTACCTCCGAGCTACACCCCCAGCCCTATTTTTTACTTTATTTTGAAACTGGGTCTCACTAAGTTGCGGAATGCTTCACTAGATAGCTGAGGCTGGCCGCGAACCTGCATCCTCCGGTCTCAGCCTCCTGAATGCTGGGACTACAAGCATGCACTACCACGCCCAGCGTTGTATCTTTCTTTACTAAGGTAAAATTTTAAATGCATGTATCACATTTTGTTTTTCCATTCATTACTGTTGGACATTTAGGTCATTTCTAATTTTTAGCTATTATGAATAGTGTTTGCTACCAGCCCTTATGTATGAGTTATTGCAATATCTGTTTTATATTTGAGTATATACATAGGAGTGGAATTGCTGAGTTATACAGTAATACTATGCTTAACAGATTGTAGACTGCAAACTGTTTTACAAAGTAGTTTTGCCATAGTTGTCACTAACAACATGTAAAAGCTCCAATTTTTTCTATATCTTTGCTAACATATGCTTTTTTTATTTTTATTATTCAGCACGGATTTTTTATACATTTCTTGAGTACAACAGGGTTACATATACATTTGTGACATATCAATCATTGTCAGAGCACAATTAGCACCACTTCTTCGTTTTCCACGTATAGCCCACATTCTTAAAATAGCCTGGTCAAGCAAACTTTCTAGAGTCATAAAACCATAAACCTTTAGAGTCATATATTTACTTTCTAAGACGTAGGAGGGTCTTTCATCTGTGCATCCTAGGAGCAATCACCAGATTTTGAGACACCAAAGTAGCCATAGCAGAATAATCAGTATAATTACTCACATGCAGATAGCAACTGCCAGGAGGGAAAGGGCCCAGCTGGGCTCACATAACTCCCCGGTTTTTATTTTAAAATGCACGAAGGACTGTGACTGTCTTACGTCGTTTCCTACCAGGTGCCTAATCTTACCCGTCATGGGGTCTCGATGAGTCGTTCAACGAGCCCTGTCTTAGGTTGATATTGCCCTGAGAAAATCAAACCCATCATTGACTACCAGACCCTGTGTGAGGCAGTGCTTGCAGTTTTATTCCATGTAAATCTACTCATATACTAACAAAGGCATTGATCACAAGGCGTACAATGAGTGGTAGAATGCATAAGCTTAGAATGACTATGGCTGCTAATTCGATAACTCCTGCCAGCAAGGAGGTAAACTAGGGCCAGGTAGTGACCAAGGATTGAAGCCGATCTACAAATGTCTTAGCTGTTTCTGCCACATTAATAGAAATGGGCTCTGCATTACGTAGATCAAAAATCTCCTGGTGTAACTTTAACAAATCCTTTTTTTGATTGGTGCATTGCAATCACATATCTTTGTTAGGTACAAGCTAGTATAGGTAAAGGCATACATGCACACATTTCTCATTTAACCCTTCCCCAATTTCCACCACACTCCCTCCTCCTCCCACCTTCTCAAGGTCAGTTTAGTGATTGACTTAGATATGTTCATGAAAGTACATCATGCTCATTAGGGTGTCCCTCCTCCCCCCATCACCTTTCATTAAGTCAAATTCTTTGTTCACCTAAGGATTCTCCTTCTTCATCTGGAGTCCCTCTTATGTCCCATTTTCTCCCTAGCTTCCACATATTAGGAAGAGCATTTGATTTTTAACTTTTTGTGACTGACTAATCTCACTTAACGTAATGTTTTCAGTTCCATCCATTTCCCTGCAAATAACATGCTTTTGCTCTTATGGCAGAGTAAAATTCCATTGTGTACATATCCCATAGTTTTGTAATCCATTCATCTGTTGATGGACATCTTGGCTGCTTCCATAGTTTGGCAATTATAAACTGTGCAGCTATAAACATAGATACACATGTGTTGGTCTGATAGTTTGGTTTCCATTCTTTTGGGTAGATACCCAGATGTGGTATTGCTGGATCATATGGTAGGTTCATTCCCATTCACCTGAGGATCCTCCATATTGTTTTCCAAAGTGGTTGCACTAATTTGCAATCCCACCAACAATGTATTAGGGTTCCAACTTCTCCACACCCTTGCCAGCATTTGTTGTTGTTTGTGTTCTTGATTATTGCCATTCTGATTGGGGTAAGGTGGAATCTCAAGGTAGTTTTGATTTGCATCTCTCTGATTGCTAATGATGTTGAACATTTCCTCATACATTTATGGCCATTTATATTTCTTCTTTTGTGAAGTGTCTATTTAGATCCTTTTCCCATTTTTTGATTGGGTTATTTGTTTTCTTAGCTGTGAGTTTCTTGAGTTCTCTGTATATCCTAGATATTAGTCCTCTATCAGAGGAGTAGCTGGCAAAAATTGTCTCCCACTCTGTGGGCTCTCTGTTGAGGTTCTTGATAGTTTCCTTTGCTGCACAGAAGCTCTTCAGTTTAATGCAATCCCATGTATTGATCTTCCTTTGAGTTGCTTGTGCTTTTGGGGTCTTGTTGAGAAAGTTTTTACCTGTGCTTATGTGTTGAAGTGTTGGCCCTATGCCCTCTTCAAGTAGCTGCAAGGTCTCTGGCCTGATTTCCAGGTCTTTGATCCACCTTGAATTGACTCTTGTGCAGGATGAGAAAGTGGGGTTTATTTCCATCTTCCTCCATATGGTTAACCAGTTTTGCCAACATCATTTGTTAAAGAGGCTATCTTTTTTCCAGTGTATGTTTTTGGCTCCTTTGTCAAAAATCAGTTGACTGTAAGCACGTGGGTCTGTTTCTGAATCTTCTATTCTGCTCCATTGGTCTGTGTGTCTGTTTTTGTGCCAGTACCATGCTGTTTTTATTACTGTGGCTTTGTAGTAAAGTTTGAAGTCAGGTATTGTGATACCTCCTGCATGGTTCTTGTTGCTCAGAACTACTTTTGGCTATCATAGGCTTTTTGTTTTTCCAGATGAATTTAAGGACTGATTTTTCTATGTCTGTGAGGAGTGACCTTGGTAATTTCATGGGTATTGCATTGAATTTATAGATTACTTTTGGGAGGATGGTAATTTTGATGATATTTATTCTGCCTATCCATGAGCATGGTTGATTTTCCATCTTCTAAGGTCTTTGTCGATTTCTTTTTTCAGCTTTTTATAGTTTTCCTCATAGAGGTATTTTATCTCTTTGGTTAGGTTTATCCCTAAGTATTTTATTTTTTTGGTTGCTATTGTGAGTGGAACTTTTTTCTGGATTTCTTTTTCAGTGGTTTTATGGTGGGCATACAGGAAAGCTTCTGATTTTTGAAGATTAATTTTGTATCCAGACACTTTGCTGAATTTGTTGATCAGTTCCATAAGTTTTTTGCCTGACTTTGTTGGGTCTTTTAGATATAGTATCATGTCATCTGCAAAGAGGGATAGTTTTAGTTCTTCTTTCCCTATTTTTACCCCTTTGATTTCCTTCTCTTGCCTTATTGCTCTGGCTAGAGTCTCAACTACTATGTTGAACAGAAGAGGTGATAATGGACATCCTTGTCTTGTTCCTGTTTTTAGTGGGAACTCTTGCAGTTCTTTTCCACTTAACATGTTATTGGCTGTAGGCCTATTGTATATTGCCTCTATAATTTTGAAGTATGTTCCTTCTATTCCAATTCTCTGCAGTGCTTTTAGCATGAATGGGTGTTGGATGGGTGTCAAATGCTTTTTCAGCATCAATTGAGATGATCGTGTGATTTTTGTCTTTGAGTCTGTTTATGTGATGAATTACATGGATTGTTTTTCATATATTGAACCAGCTTTGCATTCCTGGGATGAACCCGACTTGGTCATGGTGTATAATTTTCTTGATGTGGTTTTGAATGTGCATTGCTAGTATTTGTTTAGTAGTTTTACATCTAAGTTCATCAATGATATAGGCCTATAGTTTTCTTTTCTTGAGCTGTCTTTATTTGGCTTTGCTATTAATGTGATGTTGGCTTCATAGAAAGTGTTTGGGAGGGTCCTGTTTCTTTCTATTTCACAGAATAGTTTCAGAAGTATTGGGATTAGCTCTTCCATAAATGTTTTATAAAATTCACTTGGAAAACCATCTGGCTTTTGTTTAATATATGCTATTTGAGAGATATTTTTTAAAAATTACTATTGGTACAGCTATTTTAAGGAGCATCTTGCTCCTGGTCTTAGGGAGAAAACTGTTAGTCTTCAGCCATTAAATAGATTAGTTGTGTGTTTTCATAAATGCCTTTAATTATGTCAAGGAAGTTCCCTTCTTAATTTGTTGAATATGTGTTTTCTTTAATCATTGATTGTTGGTTTTTGCCAAACGTTTTTTCTATAGCAATTGGCCTTATCATGTGAGTATTTTCTATGTATTCTATTAACTACTATATCATATCAGTTTATTTAATTTGTTACATTTGTAGGATAATCCTTCTTAGCCACAGTGTAAAATCCTCCTAATTTACTGCTGGATTCAATTTTCTAGCATTTTGTTGAGGTTTGCTGCATCTGTGCTCACTAGGTAGATGTGTCTCTGGTTTTCTTGCAATGCCTTTACCTGGCTTGGGTATGATGGTAACATAGGCTTCATGCCTCAGACATAAATTGGCCTCAGTTTGTTTTTGACTTCTTTTAGAACTGAATTTGATTTATTTCTATTTCAGTGTATTAATTGTTGGCATATAGAAAAGCTAGTTTTTTTAATATTGATTTTGTATTCTGCTACTTTGCTAAATTTGTTAATTAGTTCTACAAGTCTTTTGGTTGAATTTTTTTGGGTCTTCTAAATATAGGATTATGTCATCTGCAAATAGAGATAATTTCATTTCTTCTTTTTCTATTTGAGTCCTTTGATATCCTTATCCTGTCTTATTGCTCTTCCAGGAGTCTTGAGTGTTGCATGCTTGCTGCCTCAGTTTATCTTTTCTTCTCTGCCGGCCGATCTGGGAGCTGAACACAGAACAAAGACAGGACAAGACACGGCACCACACGCGCACACACACACACACACAGAGACCTTGCAAGGGTAACAGTGTTCAACTTTATTAAGTAAAGATAGGGTTTTTATATGCTTAGAAAAACAAAGATGACCTCGAGTATTCGGGAAACAGTCATTATCTCAAAAATTCCCCAAGACCAGGTGGAGACAATCAGGCTCTGAAGAAACCTCTGTTATTTCTTAGAAGTTATTTTTACTTTATCTAACTACAAGGTTGTACATGCACAACGGGCACTACAGAAACTGGTTGAGTTTCTAATGGCTCAAATGGCCTTGACAGTAAGCAGTCATCTTTAGCTCTCTGAGTCTTTTGAATTTAGCAAAAGTTCTCTATGCTTCCCACACTTGAAGACTATATTGAAAAGGAATAGTGATAGTGGGCATCCTTGTCTTGTTCCTGAGTTTAAAGGAAATTCCCGCAGATTTTCCTTATTAAGTATGATGTTAGCTTTGGGTTTATTGTACACTGCCTTAATGATGTTAAGGTAAGTTCCTTCTATTCCTATTTTCTTCATTGTTTTTAATATTAATGGGTGTTGGATTTTGTCAAATGCTTTTTCGGCATCTATGGAGATGATCATGTAATTTTTTTCTTTAGTTCTATTTATATGGTGAATGACATGTATTGATTTGCATACATTGAACCAGCTTTGCTTCCCTGGGATGAAACCAACTTGGTCACAATTTTCATAATATGGTTTTGAATGTGTATCGCTAGTATTTTGTTTGGAACTTTTGAACCTATGTTTATCAATGATATAGGTCTGTAATTTTCTATTTTTGAGGGATAGTTATTAGATTTCAGTATTAAGGTGATCCTGGCCTCATAGAAAGAGTTTTTAAAGATTCCATTTCTTTCAGTTTCACAGATTAACTTGTGAAGTATTTGGCTTAGTTCTTCTATAAAAGTTTTGTAGAATTAAGATGGGAATCTTATCTAGACCTGGACTTTTCTTTGATGGAAGGATTTTTATTGCTGTTTCTATCTATTTGGTTACTATTGGTCAGTTTAGGTTTGCAATATCTTCTTGGTTCAACTCACAGTAACCTCAAAACTAAAATACCTAGGACTAAATCTAACTAGGAATTAAAAGACCTCTACAATGAAAATTATAAAACACTAAAGAAAGAAATTGAAGAAGATCTAGAAGATGGAAAGATTTCCCTTGCTCTTGGATAGATAGAATAAATACTACCAAAATGGCCATTCAATCAAAAGTAAACTACAGAATCAATGCAAACCCTATCAAAATACCAATGTCATTCTTCACAGACCTAGAAAAATATGTCATAAGTTTCATATGAAGAAACAAAAGACCCAGAATAGCCAAAATAATTCTCAGCAATAAGAACCATGCAGGGGGCATCACAATTCCTGACATCAAGTTATACTATAGACCTATGGTAATAAAAACAGCATGATATCAGCACAGAAACAGATACATAGACCAATGGAACAGAAAAGGAGATACAGAAACAAATCCACATACTTATTGCCAATTGATTTTTGACAAAAGTGCCAAACCACATACATCAGAGAAAAGACAGCCTTTTCAACATATGGTGTTGGGAAAACTGGTTATCCATTTGTAGAAAAATGGAACTAAATCTATTACCTTTCACCCTGCAAAAGGGTCAACTTGAGAGGAATCAAAGACCTGGAAATTAGACCAGAGACTTTGAAGCTACTATAGGAAGTTATAGGTCCAATGCTCTAACATATAAACACAAGTAGAAACTTCTTCAAAAAGATCTCCAAAAAGCTGGGTGTGGTGGTGCATTCTTGTAATCCCAGTACTTGGGAGCTGAAACAGGAGTATCTCAGGTTCAAAGCCAGCCTTAGTTACTTAGTGAGCCCCTCCTCAACTTAAGGAGACCCTGTTTCAAAAATAAAGAATATAAAATAGGGATGGGGTGTATCTTGGAGGTAGAATGCCCCTGGGTTTAATCCCCAATACTGCAAAAAAGACCCTGAAAGCTCAGAAAATTAAAACAAGAATTAATAAATGGGATGACATTAAAATTTCTGCTCATCAAAGGAAACCATCAAGAGTCTAAAGAGGAAGCCTACTGAATGAGAGAAAATATTTGCCATCTATCCTGATAGAGGAATAATATCTAGAATATATAAAGAACTTAAAAGACTATGCAAAATAAGTAATCCAATCAAGAAATGGGCAATTGAACTAAATAGATACTTCACAAAAGAAGAGATATGAATGGCCAATAAGTACATGAAAAAATGTTCAACATCAATAGCAATCAGGGAGATGCAAATCAAAACTACACTGAGATTCCATCTAACCCCAATCAAAATGGCAATCATCAGGAAGTCAAACAACAATAAATGCTGGTGAGGATATGGGGTAGTCAGAACTCCTCTATGCTGTAAATTGTAAATTAGTGGGATTGTACATTAGTGGAGATCAGTGTGTGGAGATTCCTCAGAAAATTAGGAATGAATCCACCATATGATCCAGCTATACTATTCTTGGGTATCTTTCTTAAAGGGACTGAAATTAAAAAATTACCATAATATAAGCAAATCCATGTTCATAGCAGCACAATTCACAATAGCCAAATTATGGAACCAACCTAGGTGTCCATAAACAGATGAATGGATTACAAAATTATGAGATATACACACAATGGAATTCTACTCAGCAATGAAGAATAAAATTATATCATTTGCAGGAAAATGGATGTACCTGGAGAATATTATGTTAAGTGAGATTAGCCAGTCACAGAAAGTGAAGGGTCATATGCTTTCTTTAAGATGTAGAAACTAGGGAGTCATCAGGATACCAGAGAGGCTTCAGATAATGGAGGAGAAACTTCAGTGGAGCCAGGGAGGTGGTCTAGGGGGAAGGGGAGGAGAGAGAGGGAAGATCAATGAAGAAGTTACTTCCATGGACATCATGTACATATATAAGAATACCAATGTCAATCTTAATAGCCTATATGGGGAAGGGGGAGAATGGGGAGAGAGCTGGGGGAAAGCCCGCCAAGTGCCGGGTGCATGTATGTCACTATCACTAAGATTTAACATTATAATATGATACTATAATGCACCAATAAAAGTATATAAAAAACTGAATTTGAGAGCGGTATACCCCATGTTTTCACTTCTAGCAGGAGTAAGCATACTTCAAATTCTTCATTTTGGGTTGACCAATTTTGTCCACTCAAGCCCATAACACCAAGACCCTGACCAGTATGGCCCACTTATTGGTCCAGAGAACAGTAGCTCAGCAACTTTAATCACAACCACCATTTTGATATTCTTTTCCAATACTGGCTAGCCAAAATATGCATATCATATTTTTATATAGCCATATGCTTATATTTATCCATCATGGCTATGTTTGTAGCTGAGGTGTGATTGAAATACAAACTCAGATATGGTATATCATAAGATATATGACAAAACTAAAGTAATGTTTTATTAAAAGTGTGTGTTGTAAATTTGTTTAATGTAGTTGCTGCCTTGTCATCCAGTTTTAGGTTTGACATATTCGAAACCCAGTCTCTTCTGGTCTAGTAAAAACTTCCCCTCCCTGAGTGGTTGTTTGCCTTAGAGTACACTTGTTCTTCATTTTGCTGACCCAGAACTCAACATACCTCATTCATGCTGACCATGATAAGACCTAATGGTCAACACCAAAGTATTGTAAATAAGGCCCCCTCCCCCTTTATCTGTGTTATCTTTAAATTTACAATCTGTAATCCCCACAAAAAAACCCTTAAGGGATAATGCTTATGAACCTTGTAAGTGCGTGACCCCACCTGTTTCTCCCTCTTCCCACCCACTGACTGAGCTTTCTGCTACCTGCTGACTTCCTGCTAGCCTTCTGTCAGCCTCCGTAACCTTTGTGGGACCTATGAACAATAAATTTTTTCTATGATATGCATCTGGGTTTTAATTCCTGGTTGAGTCTTTCCTGATACATACATGTGAACCTAACATTACCCTGGCCAAAGCTCTATTAAAGACCATTTATCTTGTCTTACGGACACTCTCAAGAGAGAGACCTCAAGATCAAACAGAAATCTTAGCAATAGAATTTATAATAATATATTACCATGATGCTGGAAAAATATACAGATTAGAATTTTAATCTGCTTATATGAGAATTTGACATATGAAAATGATATTTCAGTAATATTTAGTAATTGATGTTAGGACTACTATTGGCTGTTCATTTGGGAAAAAAATAAACTAGATTGTTCTTTCTTCCACCAGTAACTCCTTATTATTAATATCTGAATGGAAAGAGAAATCAGTATCACATAATATAGCTTTTCATAATTGTCATACCAGATACAAACTTTGTAATGGATACTTTGATAATATCATTTAATTAAAATGCACCTACCTTTTAATCCACAACCACCAGAGTACAGAAAAGGGCTTAAAAATGATACAAGTAGTGGTTTTCATCACACATTTTTAATTACCCAAAATACAAACTGGAACCAATCCAAATGTTTACTCATAAGGAAGTGATGAAACAAGTAACAGCACAGAATACAGGTAATGGGATACAGTGCAGCAGTTATGAAATGTGAGCTTGATCTTCATGTGCGTATAGTAAAAGATATCGACAACGGGGGGACCCAGGGACATTCTACCTCCAAGCTACACCCCTAGCCCTATTTTTTATTCTTTATTGTGAAAAAGGGTCTAAGTTATGGAGGGCCTGAGTAGATGAGGCTGGCCACAAACCTGTGATCCTCCTGCCTCAGCCTCCCAAATATTGGGATTACAAGGGTACACCACCATGCCCAGCTCTATAACTACTTCTAAATTAAAATTATATGCTGCTTATAAGAAATTCAACAAAAATTAAAATAGAAATTTTGAAAATGAAAAAAATAAACTCATGGCATTTAAACATGGGGTATAGTTGAGGAGATGATTATCATAAGGAAAATCAATTAGATATATAATTTTTATATTTATTAAAGCTACAATCCAAAGTCAAGTCATAGTAAACTAGTAGAAGGTTGTCATGATCCTTTATGTTCCTGATGACATAGCCCCAAAATGAACTAAGAAAAATAGACTTTTAAGGAGGAAAAGACTGAAATATAATTTTAACAGAACATATACCTTTCTTAGTCATTGACAGATCAAATAGGAAAATACAAGGATTTATATGAATTTTTAATAATGCAACTAAATGTTTTGTATTTTGAACTTAAAATAGTCTTAAAGTATCCATTAAGTGACTTAAAGTTATTTTAATTAATTCTATATTGACTTCTACAAAACATTTTTATTTTTAAAAATGCTGCTATTAATATAGATATGCAAATATTATTATCATATTCTGATTTCATTTTCTTTGGGAAGATGCCCAGGAGCGCTATCACTAGATCATGTGATAGTTCCATTCCCAGGCTTCTGAAAAGGCTCCACACTGATCTCCATAGTGGATTACTAGTTTGTGGTCTGGCCAACAGTGTAAAAGGGCTGCTATTTCCCCACAACCTCACCAGCATTTATTATTATTTGTGTTTTTGATGGTTGCCATTCATAAAGAGTATAAGAGTAGAAATAATGACATGAATGTATACAAAACTACCAATTCCAATATTAAAGACATGCTTGGGGATGGGCGGGGCAGTGAGGAGGGCACCAAGTACTGTGTACATGCATCTGGTTCTACATAAATACGCCACTATGATGTAAAATTACAATGCACCAAATAAAATATAAAATGCAATAGCATTACCTACTACTGGGAATGCTTAACAATTGAAAAAATCCAATCATTCAAATATTTAATAAACACTGGATTAAAGAAGACATCAACGTTATAATTATGACTATTAGGAATCTAATATTTCATATGAAGCAAAACTAAAATGCAAAAGAAAGTGTCTTTAAGAATACTTTAAAATATTCAAAATGAGAGCTGGGGTTATGACTCAGTAGTAGATCATTTGTTTAGAATACACAAGGCCCTGAGTTTGATCTCTAGCACATGAGACAAAACCAAAATATATCCACCAAGAAACACATACATTGTTAAATAACTGGACTATTCCCTGGATTTGAGAAATCACTAGGATAAACTAAAGAAAAAATAAAAGTAAAGTCTATCTCTGTGTGATTTCTGGGCATTTAAAACATCCTGACTTTATGATAATTCAAATATATGGCAGGCATGAGGGATTTTATTGGGGTGAAAAAAAGGTTTTCTAACTATACAACAGTGATAATTTCTTAATACAAAAATTTTGCTAATAACATTGGTTTTGCAGGGAAATTCATGGTAGGCAAAGTATACTTAAGTAAATTGTTTAAGAATCCCTGTTTGTACCAAGATTTATCAGGTTTTACTTAAATGACCATTCTTGGATCATTTATAAGATTTTGCTTAAGTTTTGGAATTTGGAATTAACTCTTTTTAATCGATGTTCTCTCTTCTTTTATGAAGAAATAGATTGCTGTATGTTTCTATCATTTTTGAGGTCCTAGTTATTCTAGGCTATTATTTATTTATTTATTTATGGTACTAGGGATGGAACCCAGGGGCATTTTACCTCTGAGCTATACCCCCAGCCCTATTTTTTTTTTATTCTTTATTTTTGAAACAGGGTCTCGCTAAGTTGCGGAGTGCCTCACTAGGTAGCTGAGGCTGGCTGCAAACCCGGATCCTCCGGTCTTAGCCTCCCAAATGCTGGGATTACAAGCATGCGCCACCACGCCCGGCTTATTTATTTTTTAATGTACTTGTATTTAGGGTTTTTGCCTTTATCATTTCTTCTTGTCTGCTATAACATTCTTTTTTGTTAACTTTGAAATAACTATTAGAAATTCTTTTAAATTTCTGTTCAGTTAATAAAAGTTATGCAAAGCCATGTAACAAACAGACCTCATATTGATTCCTTTATCTTTTATGAACATGATAAGCAACTTGCCCTGGAGCTTTCTCATTAGATTTATTCCCTTGACAATGCACTTCCCATGTTGACTTCAAAACTAATTGTAGACTGCTCAGATCACAGCATAATTTTGGATTTACATTTACATAAATCATTACACCCACTGTGAAGCTTATTGTGTGAATTAAAACCGTATCAGACCATTTTAGATTGAAGTATGTTAGTAACAATGTCTCTAATTTGGATTACAAATATGTTGATAGAACTCCATCTCTTTGCTTTATTATTAGCAACACTGGAGGAAATTTAAGTGCAGCTTGTAAAATTATTTTTCAATAAGAAAATAATAGAAATGCCTTTTAGAATTATACCTATATTTTGGTTATATTCTCATACATATTCCTTAGGTTATTTTTCTTCTTCAGTTTTTCCCTTCATTAAAAATTTTCTTTTGGTCAGCCATTCAGATGTTTTTATGCTTTTAATTTGGGATTCATGCCTTTTGATCTTTGAATTCCCCCTCTCCATTTAGTCTTCTCAGCATAGGCTTTTATTTTGAGCAGGAGATTTACTTGACATTATATTCCAGGACCTGATGATGACATCACTGTGTCCTCTCTGGTCCCCTGCTGCCTATAGTCTCTGAGTAATAATTCTTAAGATACAGTAAACAAAGGAGGATTCAAATTTCACATCCCTATTTATCTTCTCTAAATTACAGTGATATAGTGAATGGGTCACTTCCAGAAGTGTTGTTCCCATGACCTATACAATATGTCTAAAACTGTCACTACACCTACCCCCAACTTCCTTATGAATGAAATCAACAAACATCAGCAGAATATTTATTCATTACTTTGTCTGTTTCAGGCCCAGTGATAGAACCTTGGGGAACAAAGACGAATAATACAATATTCCTAGCTTCAAGGATACAGAAATATAAACAAATAAATTACAATGCTATGCTTGGTACAAAAGTTGAAGCATAAGAATTACACAGAGCAAAACCCTGATATATAGAAGGGGTGTCAGGGTTGTTTTTTTTTTATGATAGACTTTGAAGATATGATAAATATGATGGGGTTCTTATTTGAAAAAAAATAAACATGGGTTAACTTGAGCAGAAAAAGAATATATTGTGTAAGGAGAGGTTAGTTCATTGACGTTTGGAAAAAACTAAAATGTCAGACTAAAAATATGTAGAAACAAAGGGAGGCAGATGATTACAACCTTGGACAAAGAGCCTAGTCGGGACACCAGTGCTACTATCTTGACTGTGGAGGTTGAGCCTGGCATTACCACCTTTAGTACATGTGGTATGCTGGCAAATGTAAAAACTGCTTTCCAAAAAAAAAAAAACAGTCCTGATTTTTACACAATGGGTAACTTCAAGCTACTAATGGGGTATCACTGAATGCAGAGTAAGAAAATAAGTGCAATAACACACCATTATATGGAGAATATTATGTATATATGTGTACATATATATAAATATTTCTCACATATATAAAATAGATGTCAACAACCCCAGAAGCATGAGAATTTTAAACTAATGTTTTAAATATTTATTACAATTGTTTATACTATAATTTATGTAGTTTAAGTTTTCATAAGTTAATATTTAATAACAAACATGTTTTTTTTTTTTTTTATTGTAGTAATTCGTGCAATATAACATACATCCTTGTTAAGTACGGGTTGTTAACAACATATTTGCACATAGTTCTCATTTGACCCTTTCCCCGATTCCCACCCCAATCCCCTCCCCTTCCCTCCCCCTCAGGTTCACTTCGGTGAGTGACCTTGATATGATTGTGTAATTACATCACTTGCTT
>PVLC010019966.1:0-29751 GCA_004027655.1 Graphiurus murinus | reverse complement strand
TATTAACTTGGTTTAATAACTTGCCTGGACTAAGACTGTGAAATCTGTTAACCCTGCAATGTATGGCCCTGGATGCCTCTACTCAGTTTGTTTTTCTTATTTTTATTTTGAAGTCTGGCTTCCTACGGGTCATCTCTATGTCAGACTATTGGTCAGAGGCTGGACTCAAACACCATGAGCCAGTATGTCTTAAATTCTTTGCTGATGGGTCTGTATTTAGGCCAGGGAGTATATTACAACTCAAATAACTTTCAAGTTTACATCAGCTCTTACTTTCTGTTGGACTCTCCTGAGTCTCCTTTTTTTGTGCCCAGATTCAACTCTCATTCACCAGGCATGTGTGGGTGGCTGTGCATGTGCATAGGCTCTGATCAACCCAGGACATTTGAAGACTTTATCACGTCCCCCACAGATGGCTCATTGTCCAAAACTCCATGTTAAAACTCTGGTTAGTCTGCCAGTCCACTGCTTGTCCCAAACAGGCCAGCAACCAACCTCAGGATAACGGAGTCCTGGCTCTCCTTTGCCCACCAAAGCTTCCCTTTTAACTAATGATGCTCCAAATCAAGTGAGTCTTCAGCAGCAGCAGCAAGCTTGTTATTTTCGCAGCTTGCCCCACTCTAGCTTACTCAAAATTAAGCAGTTTTCATGAATAAATGCTTCTCAGTTTGTTGTACATCTTTGGCCAAATTCTAGAGTGTTGAGGTGGCTGCTTTTGACTGTTTTGTCCAAATTTATAGTTGCTTTTGGAAGAGAGGATTTTTCTGACTTTCTTATTTTGTCATGTGAAAGTTGCAAGTCTACCATGCTTAGTTTTAGTATCAAGATCTTCACTGAAGATGAGCCATTCATACCCTTTGTATATGGGTTTAAAAGTTCAGTCCATATTTCAAAGGTCATACACTATATTTGACATAAATGGGAGATACTCCATCCATTCCTCATCCTTCCAGAAGCAAACAGGTTTGAGGCTCTCTGCATACCATTTTCTTTATTTCCTTAGTGTTCCCATTTCTAAGCTCTGAAAACCAAGATGCAGAGGATTATTTCCCCCTTTGCAACAATAGTAGTCATTTAGTTTTTAGGCTGGGAGATTGACAATGGAAGGAGATCATCTTTCTGCTTTCTTAGTAATATGTTTTAAAATCCAAATATGTTTACCACTTAGTGAACATGTACTATGTACTAGGTGCTCTCTTAAGCATTTCACAGTAACTTCATGAGCTATCATTTAAGCTTAGAGAATTTAAGGAACTTGCCTAAGGCTATTCAACCAGTGAGCTGTAAAGGGACAATTCCAATCCACATCTGTTGGATTGGATACTTAATTCCATGTCATATTCCTTTGGGGGTATGACTGCTTCCAAATATCAAGCAAATTAAGTCTACACTTGTTTTGAAAGGCTGGCTTACAACAATGCAGCATTTCCTGATGATCTGCCTATGGTGATTCTTGTCTGTTAACTGAAATCTTTTTTCTTCAGACTTTCTTTACTAGCTTACCAAATTTAATTGTATTTTGGGTCTTAGTAGAAGGGATTCAGGGACTCATACTTTAAAAAATTTTTATTTTTTAAATATTCAATTTTTCAACTAAAGTGTACTAAGTGTACTAAGCCAACTAAGGTTGGCTTCCCTGGGAATCATTCTCTGAAATAGCATTAGTACATAGGAGATTTACTTGGGAGTGCTCTTATGATTTATTAATACCTTTGAAGGGAATGGAAGGAGGCAGAATTGGGCAGAGGGAAGAACAGAGCTATGAAGCCATTTCAGCTGAGTTCTCAGACAACTCTATGGAAAGTTTGGAAACATAGATAACCTTTCCATAGTTGGGAAAGAGGAGACTGGGCCCCTCATACTCACATAGGTCTACAGGTAGACCTGGGGAAGGGTGTGATCTTGGGTGAAGGGGCCCTTTTTCGCTGATGGGATCCCTGAAGGGGGCTACCCAATGAGAGATATCAACCAATAGCATTTGCCCCAGTTGGGGAGAATTAATCCTGTTCCTTAAGGTGGTGGGTACTCACCGCAATTTTTTATATTCATACATTTTTCTATAATTCTTTATTCTTTCATTTTCTCAATCAAAATATAATACTAAGTGTGAAACTATTGCCTGGTACTGTGCAAGAAGTTAGGGATAAGACAATGAAAAATTCATACAGTATTACAGTATTCCTGCTCTTCTAAGGTGATTGCTTGGGGGAGTTATTTATATTTCACCCTCTCCCCCCCTTTTGAATTCTTTTGTTTAATCAGGAGTCAATTCTAAGTTAGTAACTCAATATGGCTGGATTTAAGCCAATTTTAATCTATTATCCAAGCTTTAAGCACCTTGGATTTTGTTTCCCTAATTCTCTTAAATTAGTGAATATTTTTAAAATTAAGCACTAATTTATTCATATTTTCATAATATGCTTTTATTGGTGTGTTATAGTCTCACATCATAATGTTAACAATGACATACATGCACACAGCACTTGGTGCCCTCCCTCACCTCCCCATTTCTCCCCTTCCCAATACAGATTACTAAGATTGATGCTAGCATATTCACATATGTACATATAGTTGATGGTAGTATTTCCATCAATGAATCTCAGTCTTCTTCCTCTCCTTCTCTTAGACCACCTCCCTAGCTCCACTGAGGCTTCTCCTCCATTTTCTGAAGTCTCTCTTATTTTTATTAGATAGAATTATACTAGACTATGTTTTGAAGTTTGTACCATTTACAAAGTCATAATGACCAGTTTAATGGACTGTGAGCTAACACAAAGGAACCTCTATATTAAAAAAAAAGCATTAAACATTAGTCATACTCTTTGACAGAAAGGAATGATAAGAGTAGTTGAATTTGTTACTCAAGATTACCCTAGCTTCTGAGTATTATCTTATTATCTTTAAAAATACTGTGTTCTAATTTTAATTACTTTTGATATTTTTTTATCCTAGAAGGTAAATTATTAATTAGGGTGTGCATTATAAATTACTTTTTATTAGGTGATTTCTGTCTGACAATAGTTTCTAGTTTTTTTAATTAAACTATGTCTCTTGGATTTATTATTAATAGCTTTGGGCTCTATTAACTGGGAGGCTAATTGAGTTTTACCTCATGACTCCACATGCAACTGGAAAAATGATTCTGCCCAGCTGAGATAACTGGTGAATTATGTGTGGCTGATAGGACCATTTCTAGATGGGGAGTCATTTCTAAATCAAAGTTTCATTTTCACATGTTTTTTTCACCATGATATTTCACTATAGATTTTAAGTCATATTTGCCTCACTCTTACATATGTCAGGAGAATAGATTCAGTTCTTTAAAAAAAAAAACTGGTCCAGGCAGGCTGGGGGTGTGGCTCAGTGGTAGAGAACGTGCCTCAATCCCCAGCACCATGAAAACAAGAACAAAATACTAATTCAAGCACAGAAGAAATCAGGAAGGGGGAAAGAAAATGTAATGTAATTTATTCCAATGATAAATAAATTAAAAGATCATTAATAATTTTTCTGTTCGCCTATAAGTGGAATATCCCACCTAAAACTCAGTCTTAAGATTTTTTTTAACTTCATAGGTATAAATTGAAAATAAAACCAACTAGCAAAAACCCCTCAGCAACAAAACTATTGAAACGCAAGTGTGTGTGTGTGTGTGTGTGTGTGTGTGTGTGTGTGTGTGTGTGTTTGTAATTGGGGATTGAACCCAGGGACATTCTTCTTTTGAGCTATACCCCAGTCCTATTCTATTTTTTTGAAATGGGATCTCACTAAGATAATACACACTGGCCTCAAAGCTGTGATCCTCTTGTCTCAGCCTCCCAAGTACTGGGATGACAGATGTGTGCCACCATACACAGCTGAAACACAAGGATTTTAGTAGCAAAAGTCAGTTTTATCTTCAGTTTACCTTTTGACTGGGTAATTTGCCTTGAGAAAGCCCTCTGAACGACGTTTTGTATAAATACGTTTCATTTATTATAATCACACCTCAAAAAGGTCTGAGGCAGTCCCTCATGATCAAACCCTTTCATATTTCTACAGTGAAGCCTATAGCTATTTATACTGATGAGATAAAGAGACCTATTACCTATATGATTTATACTAAGCTATTTACACTCAAAAGATAAATAAATAGCTGCAGTCAGTTCAGTTTGGGTTTGCCACCTAAAGAATCAGACCTAAACTTAGGAAAAGACATTTGGTTTTTAGAGCCCTCTAGACTTCAGGATTGAACTAAGAGATTATACACCTGTACTAATGGTGTACACTTCCCCTCCCCCCTCAACTAGTATGAATTGGTTTCTATTATTAGAAACTGAAAAAGTCATTTATTTCCAGAAAATTATTCTGAGACTTTATGTCTTAAGTAATTGCCCTCACCCTTGGAAGAGAGCTTGGGCTTTTGGAGCAGCTGCCAGTGCCCTGGATGAGAGCCCTTCTGTGTTTAGAGGGTAAGGTATGACAGGGTCTTCAGCCTCATCATAGGCTTCTGACCTCACTCCATGAACAATGCCTGCTAGTTGATATTTCACCCATGAAACAGGTTCTCTATTAGCTTTTCTACTCCAGTGAGAGCTCGTCTAAGAAACAGTTTGGCTCATGTGGCAGCAATGAACCCTCTGCAGCCCCTTAATACCCTGCTCTTAAGTGTGATAGCACAGCTAATAAGCAGGAAGAAAACTCACTCCATGAAAGAGAAGGATCAAGAGAAATAGAAAACAAAAGAAACAACAATAAAAATCCCCAAGATAATCCAATAATAGAGACACTTGAAGAATAAAATTTAAAAGAACTCAGAGAAAAGTCAAGAAAATATTATATAAAATAAGAGCAACCATTAAAGTTAAAATTCCTGAAGAATAAAATATGTTGTATTAGGCATATAATATAAGCATATTATATTAGGTATAATATATCAGTGCAAGAGCTGGAAAATAAAGTAGAAGAAATCTCTCAGAATATAAAGCCATAATAACAAGAAATAGAAATATATGAAAAGACATGAGATAGGAGGACCAAACTAGGAGGTTTAACATCTTCTGAAAAACAAAAACAACAACAACAAAAAAACCGAAGGGGAATAAATAATCAATGAAGTAAGAGCAAACAGTTTCTTAGAAATAAAACACATGAATGATGAGCTTGCAAGGGCCCACTCACTGAATCCACAAAGTCTGGGCTCTAAGTGCTGAAAAAGACAGAGAAGAACATGACTTGGTATCTGCCTTTGAGGAGCCCAGTGTGTGATGGGAGCGGGACCTACCAGATCTAAGGAATTGTTCTGAATTTTACATGAGGAGTGAATTGACCAATTAAATGAATAAAAGGTTTTCTCCACATCTTTCTGACCAAATGTTGTTGGTAGTGAGGTGCAAAGAGAAAGCATGCAGCAGGTCTTTTTTTTTTTTTTTTTTTTTTCTATCCAGAAACGACAAAATGTCAGATTCACATTCTGTTAGCATTTATCAATGCACTTTTAAAAAGAGCTTTGTATGCCGCCATTAATGCAAAAGTACAGTGGAAATACATGTTAGAATGTAGTATGACTGTATGGTCTCATCCACTTGTATAGACATGTAAACTTACAAAAGAATTTGGAAGCATATATCTTGTCTTTGGGTGGTAGGGTGATGGGGTGGGTTTTGTTTTTTCTTTTAAAATTTCTATATTTTATGGAATACTTATGTATTAATTTATAATTAAAATAATAAAGTTTTTCCCATTGTCTGTGTGTGTGGGGCATTTAAGATGCAAATACTCAACTGGGTGTGGTGGTACACACCTGCAATCCTAGTGCTGGGGAGTCTGAGACAGGAGGATCTCAGGTTCCAGGCCAGCCTCAGCAACGTAGTGAGGCCATAAACAACTTACTGAGATTGTTTCTGTATATAAAATTAAATAGGGCAGGAGGTATAGCTTGGAGGTTGAAGGTCCCTGGGGGCAATTCCCAGCGCGCCCCCCCATCACTCACACATTCTCTCTCTCTCTCTCTCTCTCTCTCTCTCTCTCTCTCTCTCTCTCTCTCTCTCTCTCTCCTGTGAGGAAAAAATTTTGCAAACCAGAAGACTAGCTTGGGAAGGCAGGAGAAGTAGGAAAGGAACCCTCCAGGGCACTGAGAGAGGCCTGAGGCAGGCAAAACTAGAGAATGAGGAGACTGTAAAATCCTAAAGATGTAGCTGAAGAAAAGCTTCATGTACTTTGTGGTTCACCCAAGGCCTGTATTTACAGATTTCCTAATTGAGGTAAGTCATTTTCCTACAGAAGACATGCTGCCTGAGGATTGTTGCTATCCAAAATTATCTACTAAGAGGCAGCAGAGATGGAACCAGGATCTAGAAAGAGTCTGTCTGGCTCTGAAGTCAGAATGAAGGAAGAGAGCCTGAAGCTGAGAGGAGGCTGGGGAATGGCTCACAGAAGACATTCTGTGGGTGCAGAGATCTTTTGACTCTATTTAAAAATAGATACCCAATTCTTTCCTGGCCATCTCAACATCCTTGAAGAATATTTTGGTGGCTTTTGTCCCCATTGTCATCATGAAGATGCATTCATTCTGAAATGATCCCATGGAGGGCTATTTTGGGCACTTTAAAAAGCAGGTAAATAAAGTAAAAATGGTCCCTTTTCTTCCCAGAGCTTGAGGATTATTAAAAATAGCAATTTGAAAGCTGACTTTATGAAAGCAGAAATTATAAATGTAGCTCTTCATAGTGAAATCTGAATGGCTTTGTGATGACCCAATTGGTCAGAAACATCCTTAGTGGAGTTCAAGTCATTGACCCTGGCCTGGAAAGTGAGAAAATCTTTGACCTCCACAACAGCCCCAAACTTAAGAATATTCAGTATTATGTGCATCTCTTTTAATTACATAATACCTCCAATAGCAATGACAGAGAATTGTCATAGAATTACCCACCCAGGTTAAACTTTTTTTTCTTTCAAAAAAGACATTATGTTTATAAGATTAAAAATAAATAATTCAAACTTTTAAAGCTACTTCTCCCTACAAAAATGCTATTGTGGAATTTTTTTTTTAATTTGAAGACAGAGTGTAACAAAAGCAGGGGGAAGGTAGAAAAGGCACAGAAAAGTCGATTTAAGAGATAATGTATTGCATTTAAAGAATCTGAATGCCATTACTTTTCATCACTTAACTTTTCAAAGAACACTTTCAGCTTCCTTATTTGCATGTTTCATTGTTTTCCAGCCTTTACACTGTATGCTTAAAATGCAAATGGAATAATATAAGAATAATGAGAAGTAATACTTGGAAATGTTCTGAGAAAATGTTGTGAAAAAGACCTGGTTTCCATCTGATTGAAAGGAGGTGAGACTTGGGAGAGAGTCAGACTTGATGTAATTTTATCTTAAGCTCGAACTGGAAGCATTGCCATCCTTCTTTTTCCTTTGTATTGTTGAAAATCATTTAATATTTTCCTTTCATGACTCCCTTACCCTTGATCCATTTCTCTTATCTTTCACATGAGTAATCTATCAACAAATTAACTTCAATTCAATGAACATTTACTGACACTTACCAACCAGTTCTTGACATATCTGAAATGTAGAGTAAATAGTTCTTCATTAAGAAGAGTAGGATTTGTTTTAAGGACAAACATGTAGAAATACCAGCCATCCCTGGCTCTAACTCCTCTGACATCTGGGTCCCCATTGAATGGGGTCAGAAATCAGACTGCCTGGGTTCCAGTCTCAGCCCTGCCATTTCCCAAAGATGCTACTTACCTTCATTGATTCTCAGTTTCCTTATCTGCAAAATGGAATAATAGTAGCATCTTCCTTGTAGGATGGCTATGATGATCAAAAAATGCAAATAACACTGGGCATGGTGGGGCATGCCTGTAATCCCAGTACTTGGGAGGCTGAGACAGGAGATTGCAGGCTCTAGGCCAGCCTCAGAAACTTAACGAGGCCCTCAGCAACTTAGTGAAATGCTGTTTCAAAATAAAAAGTAAAATGGGTAGGAGTGTAACTCAGGTAGAATGGCCCTGGGTTCAACCCCCAGTACCATTCCTCCCCCAAATGCAAATAAAATGCTTAGAGAGATACTTCTCTCACACAGTGTGAGTGCATACTTACTATGCTCAGCAGTGTGTGGGCGTCAAGACTAGGATGCTTTGTCATTTGGCTCATGATACAGCAAGAGAGCAATAGGGTACCAACTGTCCTAATTGGCCTGAGACAGATGGGTTTCCTGGGATGTGGTTCTTTGAGCTTTGAATGGGGATAGTGCATGGTGAGTCTGGATGAGTGGTCATCCTAGGAAGAGAGGAACAGGTATTTGGTTAGTCAGAATCTCAAACTAAGTGAATCAAGTTGCATGCTAGAGGCACAAAGTTATATTGAGGCATAAGCCAAGGCATGGTGCATTCCTTCACAGAATAGAAGGAAGAAACATTCCATGTCGAGTCCTCAAAGAAGCAAAGATATAGAGGTGAGAAAACACGACATGGCCTGCTTGTGGAAGCCTGGCACAGTTGTGTGTGGGAAGCATGAAGATGTAGTAAGTTCCAGATTAAAAAAGGCATGGTATGGCCAGACCATCCAAGCATTAAGTGTTGTGCACAATGCTGGGGACCTACACAGAGGTGGCAGATGGTCACCAGGGGCAGGGGCTGAAACAGAGGTAAAATCTATACTTTTCAAACCTTACTTATACCCCATTTTTCTAATAAGAACTCATGTGGCTATTTCAAATAGATTAAAAAGAGCCATTTGTTATTAGTTCTCATTTTATTGTGAAGTAATTACAAAATTTTCCATATGCCAGATATTTAAGATGGTCTCCTTCCTTCATGTGTGAAAGGTGCACAATAGTTTTTGTTATCTTCCAGATTCTAGGTTGACTCTCTTCTTTCCATCAGCCTCTGCATCTAACCAGCGACACAATGTGTTGCTTTCTGACCTCAGAGCCAAGTTTTCTTCCTTTCCATTCTTTAGCTCCAGTCAAGACATAATTATATGTGGTCCTCGCTCCCAGCCTCTCTCTGCTCAACCACCTGAATATCTTGCCCAATTAATCTTGTTAAACAGCATTTTTGTTATGTCACTTTCCTATTCAAGAACCTACCGCGGCTTCCTATTAACCCCTGGATCTAGGCCATTCCTGTTAGCCTGACTTCACAATATCTTCATCAATGGGCCCCTCCCTACTGCTCAGGTTTCTCCCACACCATTTCTCAGAAGCCATTTGTACTACTCAGATAGACCTGTCTTCCTTTTGTCTTTAACTCTTCCCAAGCCAGACCCTCCATCTCTTTCAAGCTGCTCCTAATACATGGAATTGAGTTTCTCTTCCTTCTTCCTTCCTGTTTAAATGCACAGCTATTCTTCAAGAATAATTCAATGCAAAGCAGAGGGTTTGTAAGAGAGTAATCGTTCAATAAATGAATCAAGTACTATTATGGTTATTTTGTATTGTTCTGCAGTTACAGCTTCTGTGTGAAGAGTACTTTATCATTCACAATGCTCAGGCAAATACGCCATACCATCTGACCCTCATCACAATCCAGTGCAGTGCATGAAGTAGATGCTCTTATGTTTGGATTCATGCAACAGACCTGAGAATGACTCAGACATTTGCCCATGTTAAGTGACAGAGCTGGTACTGGAATCTAAGAACCCGGCTCTAACAGAGTGCTCCTCTTGCTATTTCTAACTGCCTTGATTCTTGTAGGCACATCTTGTCTCTGCAATGAGAGTAAAGACTCCAGGAGAGAAGGAATTATTGCTTAGAATTCTCTCCAGCCCCCTTAGCATGTAGTTGAATCTTGAGCACAAAGATTCTGTTTCCTAGGTACTTTTAAGCATATTGGTAATTTCCTCAACTATTATCTATGCTTTTAAACACTTGATATCATTTAAAATATATTCCGTGTACTTCCTGACATAACTGTATGGAAGAGAATTTTAGCTCTCAGTTCTTCAGGGTACTTGTGGAAACTAGCTCCTTTGCCCCCTTATATTTTGGAGATATCACACGGCAAGTCCTGGTCAGCAATGGGAGTGGAGGTACTGCCGGTCTCTCTAGGTTCTTTCTTCCTGTTGCCGAGGTTGTGGAGGAGTGCTGATGGAGAGAGGATAGGCCCAATATCTTAGTGGCAGGTGTTGCTATCCTGAGTCTTTGAGGACAGCTCCCCTGGAGAGTTGCCCTTTCTGCCATGAATGTTTTGTGAGATAATCAACTTGTGTTAGTGAAGTTACCTCTGTGACTTAGTTGTCATTTTTTAAAACCTCAGCATAATTCAGCCTATCCTGATAATATGAAAATGAAATGTTTAATGAAAAGCACACTAGCATCTCTAACTCTCAGAGCTGCCTTAGAAAAACAGTAAGGAATTATTCTTGATTTTACAGTTGGAGCAAATAAGGGCCCAAAGAAGATCAGGAAATGATCTTGACCTATTCCCCAGATCAGTCTCTCAACCCAAATGGGATGATCTTTCTCACATACTTAAGGGTAAGATATAAAATTGGGTACAGAAAATGCAGACTAATATTCCAATTCTTTTTTCTTCTACAGTAATATCCCCCACACCCTGCCTGTCACCCCACCTGATGGGCAGCCATCTTTCCTTTTGTGTCCAGTTTCTTCCTCTGAACTGCCAGGTGCAGCTTTTCCCAGGGAAGGCTCCATTGGAAGAGGCATTATTTATTACTGTGTTGCTAGAGTAACCGGGGCCTGCATGAAGACCAGCTGAAGGAGTGGAGAGAAACAAAAGATAGTTCTACTGTCTTGTGTAAACTTCTCCTACTCCTGCCCTCTGTGAGGGAGAGACAAGCATCAAGCTGTTGTCATTTCTAAAGAGGAGCTTGTGGGGGGTGGGGAGAGAGAGAGAGACAGAGAGAGAGAGAGAGAGAGAGAGAGAGAGAGAGAGAGAGAGAGAGAGAGAGAAAGTTCCATAAGTGTCAGTCCAATAACAGGAGTCATGATTTTTCCATTGCTCCATTTAAATCTTTTCCTAATCATACCAATTCTTATAAATAACCCTAGTTATTACTTGTGTATTATAGTAAGCCCAGATAGTTGATTATCTTTTTCCCATCTTCTCAATTTTGGCTGAAATACAGGCTTTAGTATAACCTTATTTTCCTAATTCTATCTGTCTGTCTATCTATCTATCTATCTATCTATCTATCTATCTATCTATCTATCTATCTTTATCTTTCATCCTGTATCTGTAGCCATATATAAAACTTACAAGCTGAGCACAGTGGCACACAACTATAATCCCACCTATTCAAGAGGCTGAGGCAGGAAGATAGCAAACTTGAGGTCAGCCTGAGCAACTTAGCAAGATCCTATCTCAAAGAAACAAACCAACCAACCAAAAAACCACCCCCCAAACCCCACAAAAAGCAGCAGCAACAAAACCTTATGCAATGCCTCTCTCTCTCTCTCTCTCTCTCTCTCTCTCTCTCTCTCTCTCTCTCTCTCGTTCCACACATGGTGTATGTTATTAAAATTTGTTTTCTTATTTTTTGTTTTAAAAGAAGAGGGTGAACATTGTGGTATGGAGACTTTGGACCCAGAATAATCTGTCTATATACATTATCATGGTCTATCAGGAAGTTACTGATGTTTCTTTGCAGCATTATAAAGTTAACAGATTATTCAATTCATATTTTAAACTCATAATTTCAACTATTAGGAAAAAGCTGAGGGGGAGGCTAAAAAGATGTTCCTTGGGGATTTTTTTGTTTCTGAAATAAAAGATACCAATAAGCTTACAAAAAGTTCCATAAAACAAATGAAAAAAATGCTACACTGAAGATACAGATAATTTGGGAAGCTGCAGCCATCTGGTTATGGTCAAAATAGCTGCTTCTGATGCCCTTGGATGGTACAAATTATTGGCAGACCTCAAAAACCAGAACAGGAATCCATTTTGAGATCAGATTTCTTTTCCTTTCAAGACATGTTTACAAAGAAATCAAGATTAGAGGAAACAGGAAGAATCAAAGAGTGAAGACAACTTATCATCAGAGTTATTTAGTTTGGCCATTGTTTAACAGAGACAGGTGGAGGTCCAGATCCAGGTCATGCACTAGGTGTTTTCATTTTACTATAGCCTACTCCTCAGCATCCCCAGCTGACATATATAGTGACATATATCATATGTGTTGTGTTAGCAAGGCAGCCAACAGGCTCCTTCCAGTAGGAGAGTACTCATCAACTATGGAAGATACCAGTTGGTGACTAGCAGACAGTTCCTTTTAAGCACAGAGGACTCCTTTGGAGGCTCTTAAAAATAATGGGGTGGGGGTCACTACATTCTGCAGGGGTTGGGCAGGAGCACTGAGGTCTTGATTTGTAGGGAATGTCATTGTGATTTTAGAATAAAAGTAAAGATACTCTGAATTCATAATGTATAGGCCAATGAAATCTTTAATTTTTTTGTGGTACTGGGGATTGAACCCAGGGGTGCTTTACCCTAAGCAATAGCCCCAGCCCTTTTTATTTTTCGTTTTGAAACAGGGTCTCATAAATTGTTGAGGCTGGCCTCGAACATACAATCCTCCTGTCAGCCTCCCAAGTACTGGGATCACAGGAGTATACCACCAATGAAATCTTCTTCTTCTTTTAATTTGGTGCATTGTAAATTTTACACCATCTAGAGCATTAGACAGATGCAAGTACATAGTTCTTGATGCTCTCCCCACCGGGCCTCTCCCCCTTCCTCCTCCTCCCCACACATGCCTTTGATATTGGAATTGGTAGTTTTGTATACATTTATACCATTAATTCTACTATTATACTCACTCTTTATAACTTCAATTTCTGCCTCTCATCCCCCCTCAGTCACTCCACTGGAGTCTCTGCTTGTTTATTGGATGTTGCTCTTGTTTTATCTCTCTAGCTTCCACATATAAGAGAAACACACATCTATTCTTTTTTATTTTATTTTTTTTTGAGACTGGCTGTACTCACAGTATATTCTCGAGTTCCATCCATTTTCGGACCAGTGCACCATTAAAGCCCACTCCTACACAGTCTCCACCGGCAGGGTTTGTGCAGTCCGGGTAGTGTCTCCAGGTCTTGGCCCTAGCACTCCCCTGCTGGACATAACAAAGGGGGAGCAGAACTCATCATAAGCACAGTCCCTAAGTGCTTTTAGGCCTGCGACCAGGATCACTGGATCTACTGACAGGGAGAGATCTTCTCCCTCCCCAATCCAATATAACATCGAAACCACCTGGAGCAAGGAAGAATCCACAAGCTATAAAGTGAATCAGATAGGAGCTGAGAAAAGACTCAAATGACCTCAACTTGACCTGCCTAGACCCAGCTTGCTAACTGACAAAGGAAACACAAGACTCTATCAAGGAGCGGCAACAGAAACTCTTAACCATTCAGAACAGAAGAGTATTTCTACATTGAAACTTGACTACCAACAAAATCAAGTCCTCACTATAAGTAGAAAATTAAAAAAGAGAGAGAGAGTTAATTCCCTTAACAATTTTCATTAATTAAAAAAAAATCTTTTGTAATCCAATGAAATCTTTACACACTGATCACATAACTGAGGTGCTCCAAGCAGCCTGTGGGGTGAGGGGATGGCACACTGGCTCACCTGCTCTACGGTCCCTGCATAACTAAGTACTCAACCACCACCAGTGGTCCTCAACCCCTGTGCTCTGAGCAGGGTGCTTTCTTTCCCTTGTTCCTCAGCTCAGGTCTTCATTCCCTGCCCTCACATCTTCTCTGCTTCCCTCCTCTTAATCTCCCTCTGCACTTTCTAGGACTGGCCTTTGCTCCAGTCTTATTCTGATTTCCTCTTCTAGCAATCTGTGAAGTCAGAAGCTAAGGAACCAAATAACATCCTGAAAAGGTTGGCTCTGCAGTAATGAGGAGGGAAGAGGGGTGTCAGTGTTCTCGCAGGTGAAAAGTAATTTGCATACTTCAACAGATACATTATATGTGTTGTTTATGTAGATTTAAGAAATCATTTTTAAAACAGTTTTGAGACTTTAAAAAAAAATCCTTCAGAGCAATTGTATAGAATATTAAAGAAAATAGCCTGTATGTACCTCACACTGGTTTTATGCACATTGTTTTCTGGTTGGTCCTCATGGTGTTCAAAACACTGAAAAGTTCTTCTATGCCTGCAACTGAGAGAGAAACTGATGCACAATTTGTGTAATGTTACTTAGATAAGCACTATATGGCAGAGCGGAGATTCAATTATGAGGCTCCCAGGGGCCACTTCAAAGAGATGGGTGCTCATTCCCCAGAGAGGCTGGAATCCTGGCCTGCAAATGGGGAAAGATGCTTTGCATGTGTCAAGGCTTCCTAGGCAGAGAAAACCAACAGTTGTTTCAAAATGAGTCTTCAGTGACTAGCTTTGGGAGCAGGTGTTCTGGTTTATAGATGCTGATTTGTAGTCAAGCTACTTTTCACATCGGCAACTCTATGTAGCTGTGCTTCCAGGTAAATAACAATGGGGATTCATTTATGGGTGGTTAGTGCTTTTCCACTCAGGAAAAGCACAAGAGGTCAGTGAAAATGAAATAATTTTGATAAATTTGGAGCTTAGTTTTGGCTGAAAAATGTGTCTGTGTAGCTGGGTGTAGTGATGTGCACCTATAATCCCAGTACTTGGCAGGCTGAGACAGGAACATCACAGATTTGAGGCCAAAATTAGCAACTTTGTGAGACCCTGTTTCAAAACAAAAAATTAACTAGGGCTGGGGGTGTAGCTCAGAGGTAGAATACCCTTGGTTTTAATCTCTAGTACCAAAACAAAAACAAACAAACAAAATGTTTGTGTTAGTTAGGGTAGGTGAATTACCAGGAGAATAGACCCCAAAGTATATTATGTCTAAAACATGACAAAAGTTTATTGCTCAGATGGTGGATGGTAGGAGCAGGTGAACAGGTCATCAGTGGCCTTCTCTCATAAAGTCCTTTAGGGGTCCAGGCCGAAGGAAGCTGTGCTATCTTCAACACATGCTAGCTGTTAGAGAACAAGGGTAGAGAGGGACGTGGATGAGAGGGCCTTAAGAAGCCAGATGTGGAAGTGGCACCCCTCACTCATGTTCATCTTCTACTGGCCACATCTGACTGTGGAGAAGGTGGGAGATACTGTCTTCTTGTGCTCCCAGGAAGGAGTGGAAAAAGAGTTTTAGTCAATGATTGTTGCCACAGTGTCCATTTATTAATCAAGGGCTGTGGTGACCTGCAGGGATAGACATGCTTCATTCAGGATGAATTTTGTTTAAAAAGATGTAAAAGGGAGCTCTCTTTGCCAAGGCATTCATATAACTGCAACCCTATCCAAGAAAAGATATTTATTTTACTACAAAAGGTTATAAAACATCAATACTCCATGTGGCCTCTGTTCTGTGTGTTTTGCCCCCAAATTAAACAGGAAGAACTGTCTATTTTTGTCCCCTAATACAGTAATATCCCCAGGGTCTTAGCATGGTGGTACATGCTTGTAATCCCAGTAGTTGGGAGGCTGAGACAGGAGAATTGCAGGTTTGAGGACAGCCTCAGCCAATTGTGAGACTCTCATTAACCTATTGAGACCCTGTTTCAATCTAAAAATGAAAAAAAATAGGGCTGGGGGTGTAGCTGCTCCTGAGTTCGATTTCCAGCACAAAGAAAAAAAAAAAAAAAAAAAAAAAGAAGGTAACAGAATCTTGCTAAATTGATGAGGCTGGCCTTGAAACTTGTGATCCTCCTATCTCAGTCTTCCAACTACTGGGATTACAGGTGTGTGTTGACACACCCAGCTACTGCTCAGTTTTTTTTTTTTTTAACAAAGTGTTTAACAAAGTTTCATTTAATTAAACATTTTATCATTTAAAAGCATTAGTTTATGCCGGGCGAGGTGGCGCACGCTTGTAATCCCAGCATTCGGGAGGCTGAGACCGGAGGATCCGGGTTCGCGGTCAGCCTCAGCTACTTAGTGAGGCACTCCGCAACTTAGTGAGACTCGGTTTCAAAAATAAAGAATAAAAAATAGGGCTGGGGGTATAGCTCGGAGGTAGAATACCCCTGAGTTCAATCCCCAGTTCCGCAAAAAAAAAAAAAGCATTAGTTTAAGTATATTTATGTGTATTTTCTAACTGTATTTGTGTATATTTTCAGACCAGGGTGAAAATCCAGGAAATTACATAACTACGAATCTATGTCACTCATAAAGCTAAACCTGCTAAGAGCTTCTTAGTATTAAGGTGGGCATATCCTTCTTTGGACTTTTCTGGCATTTGAAAATGAATAAACACACTTTGGTTTAGTAGTGAGTAGGAGCAAGAGGCCTTAAAGTGACTTAATACTCTTGTTCATTACTGGCCTTAAATTATATTTAATCTAAGGGTGGGACCTTGCTGCTGCATTACTTGTAGAACCAGTTATGTTTCATACAGAATGACTCTGTTCATCTAAAATCAGAAGCGAACTCTTTGTCTAAGTTAATTAGGTAGGTAAAAGGGTACAACAAACAAAACTGCTCTGGAGCCAACTTGATCATGTAGGTTTATGAAGAGCAGTGAATAGTTTTGATAACTGAAACATGCAGATGCTCCCTAAGTCTCACTCTACCCATTGATTTTAATTACTTCCTCTTTGGGTTTGGTACCAGTGTGGGTTGAGTGGATTGCTTTGTTTCTCGTCTTTCTCTTGCCGCTGGGCCCTGCTTGCCTACTCTTCTGGAGGAGGATGAAGTACATGGGTGCTGGGCCGAATGTTGTGAGAGGCTGGCTTATTCGTAAACCGTGCCAGGGGCCCCAGCAACCGGGGGTCGGCAGTCAATGATCTTATCATTGGGTTTATGGCACAAGCCAGGGTAGAGAAATGAGATGGGGGTTCTAAAGTCAGACAGACATTGGTGCAAACCCATCACCTTCCACCTGTGTGATTTCAGACTATTATATCTGAGCCCTAGATTCTCTATCAAAGAGACTTGAAACTTTTTTTTTCATAGAGTTGTAAGGGTTAAATGACATCATACATGTCATCCTCTTAGCCAACTTGCTGGCATGCAGTAAACACTCAATGAATGTTAGCCACAATTAATATCGATAGAAATTTTGGATATCCCATCCTTCCTTTTATGCTCCACACACTTCTTTGTTCCTGATAAGAATTAAAGGGACATATGTTGTTGAGGCTCCTCAACCCTGCGCTGTCTCAGTAGTTAATGTGGCAGCCCAATGCCCTCCATGACCTTACGGATGAAACAGCTTGGCGGTTCAGAGCAGCTCTTTCTTCTCAGCTCTATTTTGTTCTTGATATAGCTGTTCTATTCACACACCTTGCAATCTGTGAAGTTAAAATTAACCTATTTGCCAACCTGCGTCTCAGTGAGAAACTGAAAAATTACACCTTCTCTACGCACTAGACAGTGTTTTCTAGTGCATCCTCGATGAAGAATATGTTAAAGCAAGAGATGGCTTAGAGGGAAAAGACGGAGTTCTATCTGTGCTTAGTTTATTCCTCTGGAAGAGTCCTTTGCAAATGTCAAAGCTGGGTTGAGAGAACAGGATGTGACATGGAAGTCGCTCAGTTGCGTCTCTGCACACGTTTTTGAAATGGGGAATCAAAGTGTGCCAGTGTAACTGTCAGATTTGGGCATATGGAACAATCTAAGGAATCAGACTCTTTCCAGTAACGAGTTTAGCAACTTCCTTTAAAGGAGGGAGAGGGAGAGAGGGGGGGGGGAGAGAGAGAGAGAGAGAGAGAGAGAGAGAACCCTCCCTGTATTCACAACCAATGGTCGTCATTGGTCCACAATTCAAAGGAGTCCACTCTTACACTCTGTACTGAGCTGACATTGCTCTGACTTCAGGTAGGGGTAGCTCGGATATTTGCAGGCTGCCACCCTGGGTCTCAGATGCTCTGGATTAACCCACCTGGTTCCTGCTTCCCTCTTCTTTCAGAGCCATGGAAGGTGGCCAAAGATGAATTTGTTTGCCATGACCTTGTCCTGAAGGACAGCTGGTGTCATCATTTGTCACAGAGACAGCCTGAACCATCCACCAGTCTGCCAGATGCACACTCTTCCCATTTGTTTATCTCTTTCAGTGGGGCATTGTGAGGTATTCCTCAGTTCTCTCAGGATTTTTCTCTCTTTCCTTCCCCCTGCCCATCCCCAGTAATTCTTAGAGACTATACAGTTCCATGTTTTATGGTATAGAATTAGGAGAGAGGGGGAATAAAAAGGGGGTCTGATTTAAGGTCTGGGCCAAAGAATTGTGAAGCCACCAAAAAGCTACTTGTGGCATGATTCTTAAGATGTGGTAGGAGGAGAATAAGGGTTGGAAATAGCCCTTTCCTGCTTGGAACAATGAACACAAAATCAGGGAAAGCAGATATCTATATGATGGATAGATTGAGGAGTATTAGACATTACTCTCTGCCCTGAAAAATCGTATTGATATCTGCAGTTTAATTCTCAGAGATTTATTCCTTGGGATCTGGAGATACTTTGGTTTCCAGCAAGTTTCTATCTGTATTTGGGAAATATAATTTTAAAGTGCTTTTATAGCTATTAAGTCATTTTGTTCTGAAAAAACAACCATGTGTGGTGAGTGCTCCCATTATTCCCATTTTGCAGAAAGCTGAGACATTAGATACTTGTCCAAAGTCCCATGGCCAGGAAGAAATGGGTCAAGAATTTGAACCCAGACAGTCTAGCTCCGGAGCTCCAACTCTTAGTGCCATGTCCTTGTATACTCTACTAACAACAGTAATCATTGTTTTACTGGCTACAGTACCTGTTATAGAAACCCTAATCTCCAGCAACACCCCCATGGGCCCTACCTCTAAGTAATTCTAGAAGTGCCCACAGACTATCTCATAGGTGTGGATCTGTGAGTATCGATATAATATGTAGTATCCACTAAATTTTTTTACCCTGTATCAGTGTCTTCTCATTATTGAATTGCTTGACCTCTATAATACAACAGATCTACCCAGAAAGGTTATGTTCTTTGGAGTCCCCAATGAGTTAAGCCACATGGCATTCCATACTGAAGGAGTATAGATTTTCCACCAATGTGAGACATTGAGATTTTTATTAGTCAGGTTTCTCATTGCTGTCATCAAAATACCTGACAAGAACAATTTAAAGGAGGAAAAGTTTATTTGGCTCAGAGTTTCAGAGGTTTAGTCCATCATTGGCTGCCTCCAAGTCAGAAATATTGTGGTGGCACGGGGTGGTGGAGAAAAGCTGCTCAATGCATGATGGCCAGAAAGAGAGGGAGGGAGAACGAGAGAGAGAGAGAGAGAGAGAGAGAGAGAGAGAGAGAGAGAGAGAGAGAGAGAGAAACTGGCCAGGGACGATATGGTTCTCAAGGCCATGCCGCCGGTGACCCATCTCCTCCAGCCATGCCCCACCTCTGAACCTTGTTGCATTGCCAATACATGAGGTTTTGGGGATCATTCCAAATCCAAAACATAACAAGGCTTAAGCAGCACTGTGCTGTTTCCACATGTAGAAGACACCTAGCACCTGGACCCTTAGCTAAGAACTCCTTTTCTCAGCGCCTCTCTTTATAGTGAATACAGGAATCAGTTCTTTTTTTCTTTCTTTCTTTCTTTCTTTTTTTTTTTTTTTTGTGGTACTGGGAATTGAACTCAGGGGCATTCTACCTTCGAGCTATACCCCCAGCCCTATTTTTTATTCTTTATTTTGAAACAGGGTCTCACTAAGTTGCGGAGTGCCTCACTAGGTAGCTGAGGCTGGCCACGAATCTGGATCCTCTGGTCTCAGCCTCCCAAATGCTGGGATTACAAGCGTGTGCCACCATGCCAGGAATCAGCTCTTGATTACCATTCATGTCTCCATTTCTCTTAGAAGTGCTCAATCCTGACAGCCCTCCCTTTGGTCCCAGTTGTTTTTCCAAGGGCCAATTTAAGCTTGGCTAATGAGTACTCTCCATGGGTGGACTGGGACCCAAGGAAAGAGTGTGGGCAGCATCTTTCTTGGAGTTAAGTCTGTAAGATGCCTTATAGACTTAATTTAGCAATTGCCAAAGGCCTCTGATTTGAAGAATGCCAAGCAGCAGGGAGAGAGGATAAAGCTAATGGGCAGAGAGGCAGAAAGGAAGAAGCGTGAAAATCCAGTGTGTACTTTAGTTCCCCATTCTAGTAATTTCAGAAGCTTAGCAATTTCTCTGCTCTTCCCACTTTTTATTGTTCTTTTCTTTCTTGAATATTATGAGCCAGTGAAGCCCCATATTTGCTCAAGCTGATTTGAATCATGTTTTTGTCACTCGCACCTAAAAGAAATCTAAAAGTTCAGCTGTTGGCAGTTTTTGGTTTAAATTCCTTGATATCTGTTTGCAATTCTCTCTTCCTTTGGCTTTGACAAGAGAAGCTGGCCAACTGAAAACTTTCCACCAAACACTTTCCTATTTTCCACCCCGCTCCCTCCCCTCACATCATAATTAGTTCCTTAAATGAAAGGTTGATGGTTTGAAGCTTTTACTTATATATGCAAATACATCTGGGAAAAGAAATACCTTAAACCACTATCAGATAAAAGCCTTTCTCTGTAGAAAGACTAGTTGACAGTCTTCCAGAAGTCTTATTCTTAGCTGAGAACTAGCTGGAGGACAGCAGGAATTGGGTGTGTAAGCCAGGTGGTGCTAAGATCTGGCTACTGTGAATGTGTTCTTCAAAGTTTCATGTGCTGGAAACTTGGTCCTCAGCATGGTGAGGTTGAGAGGTGGTGGAACCTTTAAGAGGTAGGAACCTAGTGGGAGGTCATTAGGTCACGGGGTTGGGGGGGGGGTGCTACCCTTGAAAGGGATTAGTGTAGTTCTCACATTACCACAGTTAGTTCCTTTGAAAGGGAGTTGTCATAAAAGGAGCAAAACTGGCCTTTGAGTGTCTTTGGCTTCTCATTTCACCATGCCATCGCTTCTGCATGCTCCAGCCATTATCATGCCACCTGCCATGAGATCCTCCCCGGAAGCTGAACCGATAGGGCCACCTGATCTTGGACTCACAACTTCCAAAACTGTGAGCTAAATAAACCTCTTTTCTTTATAAAGTATCCAAGCTCAATTATTTTGTTGTAACAACAGAAAAAAACTAATACACCAGGAAAACGAGGGCAGATTTGTCAAGAGTAAGTCTTACTTTCTGGATTTCCCATTTATTTCAGCAGGATAAATCTGGATGTGTGTATGTTTGTTGCATTTCTATTGTTCCTATAGAGAACATAATTAAATTGATATATATATATATATGTGTGTGTGTGTGTGTATATGTATGATATGTCAGTACTGTATACATGTATATATATGTATATATATTACTGTGTTTGAATATAATTCAAGGGTTTGTTATTTATTTTACTGATATACTTTAAGTTTGAACCTTTTAAAACGTAATATTCATATGTATTTCCAATAGGATACAAATTGGTAATATGCGGTATTAGGCAGGGTTACCTGGAAAAAAACAGAACCACGAAGGCTTGAGAACCAGGAGCACTGGTATGCAAGGGCAGAAGATGGATATCCTGGCAAAAACAGAGAACAAATTCACCATTCCTCCACTTCTGTTATGTTTGGGGCCTCAACAGATTGGATAATGCCTGCTCACATTAAGGGCAATTTTCTTTACTCAGCCTACCAATTCAAATGCTAATCTCTTCACAGACACACATAGAAATAATATTTTATCAACTATCTGTGCATCCTTTAACCTAGTCAAAATGATAAATGAAATTAACCATCACACTTTTTTGAACCAAAGCCTCTGGAACTTTAATCGGATTCCAGTAGCCCACATCTACCTTTCTCATCATGATTTAACACTCACTGATCTGGGTAAATGGCTGGGTTTTTGGAGTTCTGTAAATGCATACCTCTGATTTCATCTGAGTGCTTGTCAGCCTGCCTAGGTCTTTATCTTGAAGATGCCTGGGAGAACTAAGGAAAATTTAGCTATCCTGATTTCTACTTGCTTAGTGATATCTCCTGGACTCCTTCAGCCTTCTTGTGTTAAGAAACATTTATTCCAAGAAGGTTTATGTACCTGTCTCTCTGTTTCACTCACTTCATGGTATCTTAGATCTAGATGGGATTTCAGGACCTGAGTACCCCACATCTTTTATTTATTTGTTTTTTTTTTTTTTTGTGGAAATGGGATTTGAACCCAGGGCACTCTACCACTGAGCTACACCCCCAGCCCTTTTATTTTTTATTTTGAAACAGGGTCTTGCTAAGTTACCAGGAGCTGTCCTCAAACCTGCAATCTTCCTGTCTTAGCCACCCAAGTAGTGGTGTTGAGTGATTCACCTCTTTTGATCTCAGACTTTAGAAAACTGAGCCAGCTTGATCAGGATCATCCAGCTATTTAGAGGTCTTCTAACTCCTAGGACAGTGCTATTTCCAGGTATGACATAGAATTTTTCCAAATGAGTTTTTTTTGAACAAATATCAAAGCCGAATCCATGTTCATTCGCCATTTGTTTCCCTTTGCTTGCTTTTCAAAGCAGAGCTGACTGAACTTATTTTTGCAAACTTTCCATCACCCTGTAGTTTCAAAGGGCTAGACTTGTGCTAGTAGGACCAGGGAGTCAGGGGACGTAAGCAGAGCCAAGGGAGCTCTGCAATTCTGTCCAGATGAGAGAGTAATATTCAGAACAAACAGAAGCATGTGCCTGTGGACACTGTAGAGATGGAAACTAAAAGTATGGCTGTGGCATGCAAGATGGAAGCCAATTGGGACCAGGGGGCTGCACCTCGAGGTCTGGAAGGCAGAGCCAGAGGCAGTACCTGAAGCCTTCCTTCCCACTTCCCTGACCCCCACTCCTGTGGAGGATGGGAAGGGGATTGATCTGGGCCCATAAGACCTTCAGTGATTCAGTGAAGCAGAAACTATCAGAGAAACAGCAATTATGGCTGTATTTTGGTGAATATTTGTCAGTCCTCATAATTCCCTGGTTGAAAGGCCCGATGAGGGATGACATGGTCATGCTTGAGAAGCCTTTGTAAGCCTTTTTAAGGCCATGACTCTATTATGAGCCTATCTGATAAGCTCACTCAAACCCTTGTGATACAAATCCAAGAGCTAGAAGATATGAAAAGCAATACTTTTATGTGTTTCAAGCCATGTATATTTTTTTGTGGCAAGTTCTTAATGTGCTTCCATGTGAATAATGTATGATTAAAATTCTCCCACCCTCCAGTCTGACAAATTTGTGTTGAAATTAAAACGATGGGTCCCTTGAGAAAAGCACTGGAGAAGAATTGTAGAAATACAGATATTTTTTGTGTTGGCACAAAGCTAATTTCCCTGTTCCTTGGCTAAATAGGGAAGGTTGTGGAATGAGGAAACCTCTACGGAGAGACCTCTAGTTAGAAAATATATTTCTTCTTCTCCTTATCCTCTATTCCTGATTTTTTTTCTCCTTTCCTCCTGCTTCAATTTGACTTGAACACAGATTTTAAAACTTCGAAAGCACAAATCCTTTGAGTATTTCATAGTCTAAGATAAGATCCACATAAATGAAAGAGTGTTTTAAACATATGTGATGATAGTGCAGGGTGAAGGCATATGACATTGCTCTTGTACAACTGGTTACAGTGAAGGTATGATAATAATTCGAGAGTGAGTGGGCTGATTCCATGCACTTGTTTGGCTTCTCTTGTTGGTGGTATAGCTTCAAGCCTGTGCTTGCTCTGCCAGCCCATCTCATTTTATTATTGATATTTTCTAAGCAAAGTTGAACATTACAAAGTGATGATCACAACTGAGCAGGAGCTTGGAAAGAGGTTTGGGAGAGGAGTAAAGAAAGTGGTTTTCTACTTGGACCATGCTGGGGTTAGGGTAGGTGGATAATACATAACCAGTGTAGTGGCCATTACTGGACCATTTCTCTCTACCTTATTTTTGTGCAGATAAAATCTGGTTAAAATAACTATCATGGGAACTCTCCTCAATTATCTATAGTCCTTTTTGTTTCCTATTTTCCTTCTGGCTTGCATATATGAGAGAAAACATTCAATTCTTGGTTTTCTGAGACTGGCTGATCTCACTTAGCATAATATTCTCTAGTTCCATCCATTTTCCTGAAAATGACATAATTTTGTTTTTTCTTTATGGCTGAGTAAAGTTCCATTGTGTAAATATACCACATTTTCACTATCCATTCATCTGTTGATGGACACCCAGGTTGGTTCCGTAATTTGGCTATTGTGAATTGTGCTGCTATAAACATGGGCATGCATGCATCACTATAGCATTCTAACTTTAATTCTTTTGGAAAGATACCAAGGAGTGATATAGTGGGTTCATATGATGATTCCACTCCTAGTCTTTTGAGGAATCTCTGAACTGATCTCCATGGTGGTTGTACTAATTTGTAGTCCTACCAAGAGTGGATAAGTGTTCCTATTTCCCCACATCCCCAACAGCATTTATTACTGTTTGTATTCTTGAAGATTGCCAGTCTCACTGGAATTCTATCATATGTGGAAGCTAGAGAGAAAGTAGGAAACAAAGGGGACTTTAGATAATTGAGGAGAGAGACCAGTAGAATAGTGGAAGGGGATAGAAGGAGGAAGTGGGGAGGGGAAAGGGAAGAACTGATGAAAGAAACAATTCAAATTATGCTATACCCATGTATGAAGGTATTACTATCAAAATCACTATTACATATGGGGAGGAGTGTGTGGTGGGGTCGGAGGGGAAGAAAAATTCACCAGGACCTATGTGCATGTTTGTTTGTATGACTTTGAACCTCACTATGATGTATGGTTACAATGCACAAAACAAAGAAAAAAATGTAAAAAAAAAAAAAAAAGATTATCATGGAAATTCTTGCAGGGAAACGCCTCATCTTTCTCTTTCTCTCTCTCTTTCAGGTGTATTCTACCTCTGAGCTACACCCCCAGCCCTTTTTAAAATTTTTATTTTGAAGCAGGATCTTGCTAAGCTACTGAGGGCCTTGCTAAGTTTCTGGGGCTGGCCTCCAACCTGTTATTCTCTTGTCTTAGCCTCCCAAGTACTGGGATTATAGAAGCGCACCACCATACCCAGCCCCATCTCTTATCTTCTTGGGGCTTCACAGCAGAGAAGCCCTGTGCATACCCCTTCCCCACAACACAAGGAGATCAAGACACCTCTGAGTGTCTCCCTGATGACCTCTGACTGTGCAGGATGAACCAGAGCTCCACATAAACCTGCCTTTATAAGTATTTTTCTGACTGTCAAAGGCGGAAAGGTATGAGGGTGGGGGTAGATGGGAGAGGAAGTATTTAAGTTGTTTTTATTTCTCTGTGTCTTTCTGTGTATCACAGACTGACAGATACTCAGATAGTTGTATGGGTGTGTTAGAAGGTCCCAGAAGACTTTCATTCATATTTCTGTGGCCAGAGCTATGTTATATCACTACCCACAACCCAAGAGCCTAGGAGAGTCAATACAAGTTGAGCATCCCTTATTCAAATTTCAGATTTTTAAAAATTTTGGAATATTTACATATACATAATGAGATATCATGGGGTTGAGGCCCAAATCTAAACACAGAATTCGTTTATATTTCATGTATGCCTCATGACACACAGCCCAAAGTTAATTTTATACAGTATTTTTTAAGAATTTTGTGTGTAAATCAAAGTTTCGCAATGTGGGATATTTCCACTTGTAGTGTCATGTCAGTGCTCAAAGTATTTCTGATTTTGGAAGCATTTTGGATTTGGAACTTTCAGGTCAGGAATGCCCAATGTGTATGTGGAAAATATGATTGGGATTTCTATCAATGGCTTAGGTGTCATGATTCAGGCCTGTGGGGGTTGAACACAGCACTGGGCTCCTCAAAGCTGTGGTTCTGTTGGTGTGGAGGGAGTAGATAGCCACTGAGGGCCTCCCACAGTGCCCGGTGCACCCACCAACTATGATTTTATGGAATTGTTTTTTCTCCACACTGTCACGAGAGGATGACTCATCCATTCTGTGGGACTACCTTTCCTGTCCTAGAAAATAAATCAAGGTCATGAAAGAACTAAGTCAATAATGGCAGCCTAATCTCCCTTGCTAGGAGTTGGGCTAAGCATTGAAAGTGTGGCACGATTTTGACCAATGAGATATATGGGGGATAGGACAGGATGCTTTTGGGGAAAGTTTTCTTCTCTGACTAAAAATGATCAAAGGGGGGGAAATCCTTTATTTTTCTGATACAAACTGGCCTGTGTAGAGCCCCGCATTGTGGTGCCTGCCTATAATCCTAGTACTTGGGAGGCTGAGACAAGAGGATTGGAGGTTTGAGGCTAGCCTGGGTAATGTAGAGAGACCCTGTTTCAAAATAAAAAGTAAAATAGGGCTAGGAATGTAGCTCAGAGTTAGAACACTCTTGGGTTCATTCTCTAGTACCACACACACACACACACATGATTGGCCTGTGTGGTTGTGATAGCTGGTGTTGTTGCAGTCACAAGGAGAGACACACAATACACTGAGAAAGGCAAAAAGGAGAGACAAAGCCCACAGGGTTGGATGACATCACTCACTGGCTGAATTAACCATCCTTGGAGACCCCTAATGAAGAACTTCCTATTGTATGAGAAAAGAATTCTTATCATGTGGGTCATTGTGAATCACTTTTTCTATAACTTTCAGTCAAAAGAATCTCATGGGAAGAGTTAGGTAAGCTTTCCAAAATGTATATCTTAAAATATAATTCTCTGAACATGCTCCCAAACCCAAAGTAACCCATAATTAAATAAATATGGGAATCTGAAAACTATCTCTGGGCATGGAAGTTAATGATCAAATTGTGTATCAAAGGCCCAGAGCAAATGATGAGTGTGTGTGTGTGTGTGTGTGTGTGTGTGTGTGTGTGTGTATGTGTGTGTGTGTTTGTCTGTGTGTGTTTCTGGGGATTGAACCCAGAGGCATTCTACCACTGAGCTAAACCCCCAGCCCTTTTAAAATTTTGACACAGTCATGCTAAGTTACCAAGTGCTGGCCTTGAACCTGCGGTCTTCCTGTCTCAGTCTCCCAAGTATGGGATTATAGGTGTGTGTCACTATGCCTGGCCAGAGCAAATGATTCTTCAAAAAAAATTTTTGCCTCTGCTTATAATCCTACAAGTCTCATTCAAAAAAGGAGTAGAAAAAAAAACAGCACACAGGCAAGAGAATATGCTTTTTTTTTCTTTTCTTTTCTTTTTTTTTTGCAGTACTGGGGATTGAACTCAGGGGCATTCTACCTCTGAGCTATATCCCCAGCCCTATTTTTTATTCTTTATTTTGAAACAAGGTCTCACTAAGTTGCGGAGTGCCTCACTGGGTAGCTGAGGCTGGCTGCAAACCCGGATCCTCCAGTCTCAGCCTCCCAAATGCTGGGATTACAAGTGTGAGCCACCATGCCCGGCTGAGAATATGCTTTTGAATAGAAAATATATTTGATGTATTTGATAAAAGTGTCCATAAAAACTCATGCTTTTGTCCACCTCTTAGTGCTGAAAAAACCACCTAGGAGAGCTCTTGTGCCTCACAGATATCTTGAGAATTGGCCATTGTTTCTACTTAAAGACCAAGTCTCATTTATGGCTGCATAGGTCAGCTGCTTTGATTTTCACAAATACCATAAAAGTGTCTTTCTGTTAGTAAACAAGTATTATTATTGATCTCTAGCTATGAGCTCAAAACTCTGTGAAACCTAAAGAGATACAAGCACAGGTTGAATATCCCTAATTAAAATTTTTGGTATCATAAATGTTTGGATTTCAGATTTTGGGAGATTTTTGAGTATTTACATTTACATAATGAGGTATCCTGAAGAATGGATGCAAGTTTGACACAAAAATCATGTATGTTTCATATACTCCTTATACATATGGCCTGAAGGTAGTTTTATACACTGTTTTTGGTGCAAGTTTTGAATATGACCCATAACCTGAGGTCAGATGTGGTGCTTTTCACTTGTGACATCATGTTGACTCTCAAAACATTTCAGGTTTTGGAGCATTTTGGTTTTCAGATTTTGAGAATTGAGATTCTCAACCTATATAAAATATTGATCACTTAATAATTTCCTAGAGCTCTATAACAAATCACCACCAACTGGGTGGCTTATACCAACAGAAATCTCTCTTAGCTTTGCTATCAAGGTGTGGCAGAGCGGTACTCTCTCCAAAGGCTCTAGGGAAAAGTGCTTCCTTGCCTTTTCTAGGTTCTTATGGTTGTTGGCAATCCATGGAGGTCCTTGGCTAGTGGCAGTGTCACTCTGTCTTTGCATGGCTGCCTTCCCTCAGTGTATCCATGTCTCTCTTCTTATGAAGTCATTGGAATAGAGCCCATCCTAATCCAGTATGATCTCATCTTAACTAAGTATGTCTGCAAACCCCTGCTTCCAAATAAAGTCCTATTCTGAGGTTTCAGATGAATATGAATTTGAGGGTGGACATTATTCAGTTCTGCACAGTCCGTGGTTGAGGGACAACCCCGAATTCAACAGTATTGCCCTTACTGTTGGAGTCATATAGTTCAGAGAGGAGAAGGTGTTCAAGTTGTCTAGATGGATCAGGGAGTGTGTATGAGTGAACCAGAACCTGAATGGAAGCCTGAAGTATGAACAGGATTTGGCCTAATAGAGGGACAGGAGAAGAATGTTCTGGATCAGTCATAGCAATGGGAGAAATTCGTAAGCAAAGACTACTTATCAATAACTCTACTTTGAAAAAGTGAATTTTTTGACCCCACATTTACTTGGACTGTGGTTCCTTAGGACCTATGTGGTCAAAACAGCGCAAGGGTACTCGCACTGCAAATCCTAGACTGTCTCACATGGCTGGGGTGATTGTGTGGAAAGATGTGTGTGTATGTGGGGGTGGAGCACTGATTATAGCCTGTCCGTCTCTTTGCAAGAAAGAAATGAGGATAGTAGCAAGAGCAAAATATGTGTTTTAATTGTCAAAGCTTAAGATAGAGGATGCTCACTTAAAATAGATATATTTTTGTCCATCTTTTATCTTTTCTTAAAATTGGTACATTGTAATTATACATCATAAGGAGGTTCAAAGTGATAGAAACCTATATACACACAGCGCTTGTTGTGTGTTTCCTTCCAGGTCCTATCCTGCTCCCTCCTCCTCCCCAAACAATATTAAAATTGTTATTGATAACTTCATATATGGATACAGGATTATTTGAACTGTTTCATTCAAAGACCAAAATTATAGGTCAAAATTAGATGCAGATTTTTGTGGCTTGAACCAAAGAAGAAAATAAAAGTCTTGATCATTATTGTCTATGGGTTTTTATTTTGTTTTGCTTTTTTTTTTTTAGTTACCACTAAGATCTATACACTTGTCTAAATTTATTCCCCAAATATCCTAATAATTACTGATTGATGGCAGCCTAAAGACTCATAATATTGTTTGGATGCTCCAGCTATTAACCTTAATCATTTAAAAGCAACTGTAATGTGGTTCCACATGCAAGAAATTGCCAGAGGAGAGTTTGCTCCGCTTCATATAGTACCAGCCCAGTACTTCCTTTTCCTCTAGATAGCTTCCCCCCTATATATAGATCAAACAGCTTCTAAAAGTATCTCTAATTCCTGGTCTTCAAAGTCTGCTAGAGCAGCTCTGAAAATTGTCTCCAGAAATAATTAAGTTTCTATTCAGCCTACTAATTTAAGTCAGCCGTCCCCAAATTTGTGAATGTCGTTTGCTCTAAAATGATATCCTTTTGCTTTACTTTGACTACAACTTTGGTTCAATTTACTTTTGACCACTGTTGCCGTCTACCGTGCTCCTGCACAGC
>PVLC010019965.1:12370-29957 GCA_004027655.1 Graphiurus murinus | reverse complement strand
CTCTACCATTGAGCTAGACCCCCATGAGTTAAGGTTTTAACATATATTCAGGAACACAAAATGGCATTTTGTTCGTGGCCTATAGTTTGTTAACTGATTAACTTCCCCTATCTCTCCTCCCCTCCATTCTCTAACCCTTGTTAAATTTAGTACATCTCAGAATTTTTCTCTTATCATGCAACATTTCAATCTTTTTTTCATAGCTCTTATCACTACTGATATATCCGTTTATTTATTTGTTCATGGAAGTAGACTTTGTTCTTCTTAACTGTTGTATCCCCATAACTAAGGCCTGGCACACAGGTAGGTGCTCAATAAATGTGTCAAATAACTAACATGTAACAAAGGTATCCATTCTTCTCTGTCCCCAGCTCAGGGTATCTTGCCTACACAAGCTTTAAAAGTTTGAGTACAAACTGGGCATGGTGGTGCACACCTATAATCCCAGTATTTGGGAGGCTGAGATAGGAGGATTGCAGGTTTGAGGCCAGACTCAGCAATTTAGTGAGACCCTGTTTCAAAATAAAAAATAATAAAAAGGGATAGGGGTGTAGTCGTTCAGAAGTAGAATGCCCCTGAGTTCAATCCCCAGTATCAACAACAAAAACGAAAATGAAACAAAAAAACATTCAAGTAAAAGCTGGGCATGGTGGTGCATGCCTATAATCCCAATACTCAGGAAGCTGACACAGGAGGATCACAAGTTGGAGACCAGCATGTAGTAACTTAGCAAGACCCTATTTTTAAAAAATTAAAAATAGGGCTACAGGTATAGTTCAGAGATAGAAGGTTCCTGGGATCAATCCCCAGTACCCCCACCCACCCACGCACAAAAGTTCAAATACAGCCCCTCCCCCATGCCCACCAAGGCTCCAGAGGTCCCTGTAGATCTCTAAGCAGCTTTCAAACTTTTTTGACCAAGATTCTCAGAAATACATCCAGTCCCCAGTGCAAATAGATAGATAGATAGATAGATAGATAGATAGATAGATAGATAGATAGATAGATAGTTTGGTCAAAAGACCAGATTACAACAAATTTAGTTAAAAGATCTAATTAGTTTTTATTAATAATTCTAGAATCAGGCAATATCTCATTCTATAAAATACATGTGCTGAACAGAGGAGCTTGGCTTTATAGGCAGAAAAAGGCAGAAGAAAAGAAGTAAGTCCTCTCAGTTACTTTTCTTATAGGGTTAAAACAGAGGGGCCTTATAGCACCTAAACCTAGCCTCTTTGGGGGCAATAATCTCTCTTGCTTTCTGGGAAGAGGAGATAAGCAAGTTTGTGACAACTGAGTTTCAGTTTGGTAATGTGGAATTTTAGCCTAAGCAAGAGTGACTCCATTTTGGTGTGGTCTGGTGGGGCCTAGTGTGGGAGCCTAGTCCAAAACAATGGACTTCCATAAATTGTGTGGAAACTGAAACAGCAACAACAAAAGACCTTATTATGAGCTCTTTCTGTCTTTCCTATTTTCGTGTGTGTGTGTGGGGGGGTGGAATCCAGGGGCATTATACCTCTGAGCTAATCCCAGCCCTATTTTATTTTTATTTTTTGCGGTACTGGGGATTGAGCTCAGGGGCATTCTACCTCCAAGCTACACCCCCAGCCCTATATTTTATTCTTTGTTTTGAAACAGGATCTCACTAAGTTGCAGAGTGCCTCACTAGGTAACTGCAGCTGGCTGTGAACCCGGATCCTCTGGTCTCAACCTCCCAAATGCTGGGATTACAAGCGTGTGCCACCATGCCTGGCTCCTATTTTATTTTTAAACAAAGTCTCACTAAGTTGCAGAAAGCCTCACTAAGTTGCTGAGGCTGGCGGGGAACCTGTGATTCTCCCCTCTCAGCCTTCTAAGTACTGGAATTACAAGTGTGCTCCTCCCTCCCTCCCTTCCTTCCCTCTAACTTGCTATCTCACCTAATAAAGGCACTGTTTAGTTCAGAGGGCTTATTTGCATCCTAATCCACCCCAGACCTAAGAATGAGTCTTACTAGAAAGTCTTCATTTCTCAACCTCTCTATCTCTGGTCCCCACCCCCAGTGATTCTGAAGCCCATAAAATTTGAAAGCCACAGCCTGGGAGTTGCCTTGGGCCTGGTGAGGCTCCTGATGAGGCTGCGCGGCCTGCAGGGCTGGCTCCACTCTTCAGGAAGGGGCTGATTCTCCCGTTGCCCATGAACAGTGAAACAGATAAACCCAGCTTTCTAAAAGTAAATCCATTCCCATCTCAGCCCTTTAAATTTGCTAGTCCCTCTGCCCTGACGCACATCTCATAGTGATTTTGCTGCAGCTGTCTGTACCTGGCTTGCCTAAGGCCACTAACTGCCCTAAGTCTATACCCAAGGAAGAGGCCCAGCTTTCCCCAAGGACCAACAGCTTTCTCTCCCACAGCTTCCTCCTCCTTAGAACAACAACAAAACTTTAACCACCATCTCTAATTACCATGGCCCATTTCCATTCCTGCCCAGGAGGAGGTGTTACGAGGCCATCACCCTCCCACTGGGACTCACTGGAAAGCTGCTTTTGACACGAGAGACATTGAACCACTTCTCCAAAGAAGCCTCCCACAACTTAGGTCCTGCAACCTGCTACATTTACAGATCCTCGCATGTCTGATAAAAACATTATCCCCTGGAGTATGTCAAAGCCTCAAGCTAAGCACTTCTCAGATAAGATCTCACTTACTTCTTAAGGGCAGTCTGCCTCTGAGCTACAGAACTACCATTATCACCCATTGTAGAGATGAGGAAGGATGGAACAATCTAACCAGGGTCCCATCAAGTCATAGCTAGATGGAACTGATAACCTTATATTCTGTGTTCTCTCTATTCAAGGGGTGTAATATCTGTTTATCTCCATGCGGGAAAGATGACACTATTTCATATTACTCTAGGTAGTGCTGGGGCTGTTAGCTGCCCTTATACCTCAGGGGCCAAAGCTGTGGGGCCTGATAAGGAAGGGTTTTATGGATCCCCTTTGGGGAGTGGTGGCTCACTCTACCCCCCTCAGGGTAGAGTGGTCTGAGCCCCGGAAACCTCAGGATGGAAAGCGTCTCTTTCAGCTTTTGCTTCCACCTGCATCCAGGTGTGATGAACTCAGAGAACTCACCAGGGATCACAGCCTGGGCCCTTCTCCTCTGGGCCAAGTTGTCTGCTCAGCTCTCTGCCAAGACCTCCTCAGGTGGAGTTTGGACTTGGGAGCAGTGCTTTCTTTGTATGCTCAGGCTGACTGGCCAGGGTCCCCAGAAGACGGCTGATAAGTCAGATCCTGGGGGTGGGGGGCATGAAGCAGCTCAGGGACACAGTCCTCAGGGTTAGCAGTTGTTTCTAGAGGGGGCAGGTGAGTTTTTCCACATGTCTATTTGCATATTTCAGTTTTCTTCAGAGTAAACATCTTTGCTAATTGAAAAAAATATTCAAATTCAGATATTTTGGATGCAAATACCACACTTTGGGAAAATCCGCCCTAGATGATTCTCACTGAGCCTCTATATGCAATATGCAGTTAAAAATGGATTCATCAGTACTGCAAAAAAAAAAATGGATTCATCATAGTGGTTTAAGTCAGATTGCCTGGGTGTTAATCTCGGTGCCATTAATTAGTAACTGTGACCCTCATCAAGTTTCTTAACTTCTATAAAAATAGGAATCACATAGTTCTATTAGCAGATGCTTGGCGTCTGCAGCCGCTCTGTGCCAGATATTGTTTGATGCTGTGTGTGTTTTTGTTTGATGCTATACTGGTATGTAACCCAGGACCTCGCACATGCTAGGCAAGTGCTATGCCACTGGCTATATTCCCAGCCCTTTTTATTTTGAGACAGGTGCTGGATAAATTGTGATTCTCCTGCCTCAGCCTCCAGAGTCACTGGGATTACTGGCTTGTGTCACAATGTGCCTGGCCTTGCTACAGGTGTTTCAGCTCATTTGCCTCTAAGGCCAAGTCTATGAGGCAGATCTTTTCATCCTCATTTTGAGCCACTGAGCTGCTAAGAGGGATTCGAGCCAGCAATTGAACACCAGGCTAGTTTTAAGCTATTTGTCTAAACTGTCTCTCAAACAGGGCTCATGCCTGTAATCCCAGTGCTTGGGAGGCTAAAATAGGGGAATGGAAGGTTTGAGGCCAGCCTCAGCATTTTAGGGAGGCTCTCAGTAACTTTGGGAGACTCTGTTTCAAAATAAAAGATAAAAAGAGCTGGGGGTGTGGTTTGAGATAGAATGCCCCTGGGTTCAATCCCCAGTATAAAAATAAATAAGTAAATAAATAAATAAATAAATAAATAAATAAATAAATGGGAGGGGTGGGTGGAGGTGGTGGCGGCTGTTGCCATTACAGGATAAAATGTTTGTAAAGCGCTTAGCGAAAGCCTGGCACTTAATAAGTGCTCAATAAAGTTTCCTAGTCACATTACTGTTGCTGTTTTACGTTATATATATATGGGGGGGGGGTTGCTGGAGATTGACCCTAAGGCTGACCACGAACCTGCGATCCTACGGTCTCAGCCTCCCAAGTACTGGGATTACAAGCGTGAGCCACCACACCTGGTTCGTTTATTCTATTTTTAAAACAGACGTACAAAGCTGTTTAATTCAGCAAAGAATCAAAAAGACTGTCAGGCGGGCGGGACCCGGGCGGAAGGAGGCGCGGGGCGGGGGCGCTCCGGCGGGGCGGGGCGGGGCGGGGCGGGGTCGGGGAGGCCCCGCCCAGCAGCACCTGCGACAGGTGGAGCGCGCGGCGCCGGGCCTCGGCCATGTCCGCGGAGGGCGCCGGGCTGGAGCAGGAGCCGGAGCCAGGGTCGGGGTCGGGGTCGGGGTCGGGGTCCAAGCCCGGCCCGTTCTGCCCGGAGCACGGCCAGGCTCTCAGCTGGTTCTGCGCCTCGGAGCGGCGGCCCGTGTGCGCCACCTGCACGGGGCTGGGCGGCCGCTGCCGGGGGCACCGCATCCGCCGGGTGGAGGAGCGCGCGGAGGAGCTGCGGGTGAGCCGGCGAGGGCCCGGAAGGCTGGGGGGCTCCGGACCGAGGCGGCGCGCCTGGTGGGCCCGGCAGGAACTGGGGAGCCTGGGTGGGGCTCCTCGGTGGCTCGGCTGGTAGAACGGGGCGGTTAAAGGTGTGGCCTCCGGAGTCAGGGTGACCCGAGTTCGAATCCCACCCACTCCTGTCAATCCCAGTGAGTCATGTAGCTCCCTGAGCCTCAGTGTTTTCCTATGAAGCTGGGGAGAGTTACAGCACGTGTTTATTTTAACTGACCTCTGATAAGAGCCCCCACTCAGGCCCCCACCTGCTTCAGGTTCCCGGGGAGGTGATCTTTTTCCCTTCCAAGACTGGCCCAGACTATACTTCTAGCTGGTTCCACCTGGATAAACGGAGGGCGGGCGGGGTGAGGAGGATGCCTGGAGGTTCCCTTTCACCCGAGGTTTCTTGTCACCTCCACTTTCAGCCTGACTCCACACTGGCCGCCTTCCGGCCACCACCCCTCCCCTGAGTGCTGAGATTGGAGAGTCTAGGCACCTTGGTGCTCTCTTTCTTCCTCCTCCCACCCCAACCGTGGTCCTCGGGGATTTCCTTGCAATTTGATTCTCCCAACCCCACCCTGGGGTTCAGCCCTGTGGCGCCTAGGGCCTTTGTCTGGGGACTTTGCCTATTTAGACTGTACTGTAATTATCGCACCTTACAAGGTGCTGGGGCCAGAAGGGGCTCAGTTCTTCAGCAACACCCCAAAGCTCCTGGTTGGTCCCACCTGTCAACAGTAGTGATGATGAGAGCCAGGCATGGTGGCACACTCCTAATCCCAGTACTTGGGAGGCTAAGACAGGAGGATCGAAGGTTTGTGGCCAGCCTCAGCTACTTAGGCCCTCCGCAACTTACTGAGACTCTGTTTCGAAATAAAGAATTAATAATAGGTCTGGGGGTATAGCTTGGAGGTAGAATGCTCCTGGGTTCCATCCCCAATACCAGAAACAAAACAAAAATAGTGATGATGAAAATAAACTTGGATAATGTGCTATAAACCACTTGCATAATGGAGAGAAACTTTGCAAATCCAAAAGCACTTAAATAGCTGTCATCTCCTTCCATCCACACCAAGCCTTTGAAGTGGTACTCCTACTCCCATTTTACAGAAGAGGAAACTGGGGCCCAGAGCAGGCAGTAACTCTTCCAAGGTTCCTGATGCTCAGGGGCCCGAGGCAGGAGGGGGGCATTCCTTGACTAGGCAAGAGGAAGCCACTTACTCGTTTCAGTGGTTAGTGGGAGGAAGTGACGTTACTGGGACTGAGAATTTCATGAAACCTTAAAAAGTAGCCATCAGGGCATATCTGAGGGTGGAAGGGGTGAAGATTGGGGCAGAGCGCTGGGCCTGTCCGTATTTGGGAATGTACCTCCCCGGAAGCCCTTGGTCCCTCTGAAGCCCTGAGCATGTTCATCTATTTTGCCTGAAGGGGGACAAGACCTCCCTACCCCCCTTCCAGTTTAGAGAAGACAGTGTTTTTTTTTTTAGCACAGTCCTATCTCTATCCCTCCAGCAAAGAGATTTCACCCCAAGGCAAGATTGTTACTGGACTGAGCAAAACCAGTACCAGTTCCACTGCTCTGCGACCTTCTGGATTCCTGCCCGGTAGCTGTGCAGAAGCTGGTCTCAGTTCCCTCAGACCTGCAGTGCATGGCGCTCACAGCTTCCCTAGTCAATGTTCAGTTCTACAGCTTTGCATTTGGAGTTGTCAAGTGTCAAACTGATTCCTACTTGTGGGAAGAAAGATCTACGAGGGCTTCCTGGAAGAAGTGACCCTTCCATTAATAGGAACTCTTAGGGGAAACAGTGAAGGGACTCTTGCTTGGGAGGACTCCAGCTGTTACTTGGAGAAATGGAGTGGAACAGCAGGGGCCTTGCCGTATCTCCTGGGGCCTCAGCTGCCTTATTTCTAAAATTCTCCCCTGTCCCCATGGTTGATGCTAGTAGCTTTGGGAGCTGTGAACAGCTGGCCCTCTGATGCCCAAAGCAATGGGTATTGGTTCATCAACAAATATTGACTTAGGGCCCTTTTTGTGCAGGGGCTCCTTTTGTAGGTCGTAGGATAGGGAACAGGCCAAAATCAAGGTGCTTAGGTTCTAGTGATGGGGGACAGATCCTTAAAAAAGTATGCACACAATATATTGTGAGAGAGTTATATGTACAAGGGAGAAAAATAAAGGAGAAGATTGGGGCAAGGAATGTCAGGAAAGGTTTCTCTGAAGAGGTGACATCTGGATGGAATGAAGGAACAAGTCACTCACACGCAGAGACTACTGCTGGAGAAAGAAGGAACAGGTGCAAAGGAACTGAGGTCAGGACCAGTTTGGTGTCTTTAAGAAACAGGAAGAAGGCAAGTGGGGAGACTGATAAGAGGTGACATTGGAGACAAGCAGAATCATCTCAGACAGGGCTTTCTTGGCTAAGGTGAGAAGGTTGACCTTACTGTGAGTGGATTGGAAAGCCTTTAGAAGGTTATAAGCAGAGCATGGCCTAATCCGATCTCCTTACAAAAAGTGGCTGTGGCACCCAGGTGCAGTGTAATCCCTCACCTCCCGTAATCCTGCACTCTTGAAATCTCAGTACTGGAGAGTCTGAGAATGGAGGATTGTAGGTGTGAGGCCAGCCTCAACAACTTAGCAAGAACCTCAGCAACTTAGTGAGATCCTGGTTCAAAATAAAAAGGGCTGGGATTTAGATGAGAGGTAGAATGCCCCTGGATTCAAACCCTAGCACCACCACCACCAACAAAAAACAAACAACAACAAAGAAGGTGATTGTGGCTAAGGGTGGGGGGGAGGTTGGGGGTGGAAGCCAGGCTTTGAGGCTCTAACAGGTGAGATATGATGGCCTTCTGGGCAGGATGACAGGGGTGGAGGGGCTTTAAGGGTGCAGGGGGACAGGGAGAGAGAGAGAGAGAGAGAGAGAGAGAGACTGAGACTTTAGGGGTAAGGCTGATTGGACTCACTCATGGGTTAGACATGGGTTTGGAGAGAAACTCCTGGTTTTTTCAGGTCTGGGTCACAGGCTGGTGACTGACGGGGCTGTTTCATGAATGGGGGGATGCCTTGGGCGAAAGCAGCGTGAGAAGCCATGTCCTGCTCAGGAGCAGGTGTGGAGAGACAGGGAGCTGGGCATGAAGGAAGGTTGAGAGTATATGTTAGGACATAATTATAGTGGTGGGCTGTGGGATTTGGGGATAAAAAAGGAAGTGAGGTCCTTCAAAGAGGAGAAGTGGCCAGACCAGTGGGCTGGGGGCCTCATCTAGCTTGGGATGGGGATTCTAGAGTTAGTGAGCCAGGAGAGTGGGACGTGGCAAGCAGGACGTGGGATCCCTGGTGTGAAGATTTTGGAGGTGGTGGTGTTTTTGATAACGATGGGGTCTGGGATTTGACTATAAGAATGAGTGCCTGAGCTGGGAAAAGAGGAAAAAAAATCACTGGAAAGAATGAATGGCTCATATGCATGGATAGAAACACCTTAGATGTTGTTTGTGTTGCAGAACAAGATTGTGGACGAGTGTGAGCAGCTGCAGTTACAGAGTGCTGGCATCACCAAGTATGTGGCTGAGGTCCTGCCAGGGAAGAACCAGAGAGCTGTGGTAATTCGGCACTTTTCCCTCTATGCTGTGCCCCCTTGCAGGATAAGAGCCTGCCTGGCCCAAGGGCCTTGGACAAGTCTAGGGTCCCTTCCCAATTTCACAGACTCATTGTGCTACTAGCACAGCTGGAAGCGCAGGAAGGATGGTGTCCCATCTCTCTCAGACTGACTTCACCATCCAGACAGAGTGGGAGTGTTCCTAGTACCAGACTGGTTGCAAAGACTTTGCTGGGCGTGGTGGCGCATGCTTGTAATCCCAGTACTTGGGAGGCTGAGACAGGAGGATCACAGGTTTGTGGCCAGCCTCAGCTACTTATTGAGGCCCTCTGCAACTTAATGAGACCCTGTTCCAAAATAAAAAGGATAAAAAAAGGGCTAGGGGTATAGCTTGGAGGTAGAATACCCCTGGGTTAAATCTCCAGTACCGCAAAAAAAAAAAAAAAAAAAAGTCTTTCTTAGCCAGTCATATTGGAGCATGGTTGTAATCTCAGTACTTAGGAGACTAAGACAGGAGGATCACAGGTTCAAGGCCAGCTTCAGCTGCTTAGTGAGGCCAACTTAGTGAGACTCTGTTTCAAGACAAAGAATAAAAAAATAGGGCTGGGGGTGTAGCTTGGAGGTAGAATGCCCCTGGGTTCAATCCCAAGTACTGAAAAAAAAAAAAAAAAAGCCTTTCTGTCTTTCTTGAGTGTCTTGGGGTAGAGCAGCATCAAGAAGGGTAGCATTCTTTTACCATCTAATTATTTTGTGTTCAGCCCCAGGACTCTAGAATTACTTAGGGGCTTCGACATTGAGTTTTCTTTAGGACAATCTTAAGCAGTAGGTGGCAGTAGCATCTCTGTTTACAGATGAAGAAATGGGTCTGATGGAGATTAATTGACTTGACTAAAGCCACACTGCTCCTGGCAGAGTTAGTTCTATGACCCAGATCTTCTGACACCCAGGAGCATGCCATATCCCAACTGCCGATTCTTTTTTCAGTAGAGTCATCACCATGGCTATGGCTATGGCTATGGCTTTATTCTCAAGTATGCCCTTCGGGACAGAGGCTCTGAATTTCTTTCTGCATATTCCCTCCATCCTTCCCCCATAGTACCTGAAACAGGTTATGCACTGCCTTAAGTTAAGATTGTTGTTTTGTTTTGTATTGGAGGTTGAACTCATAGGCATTCTACCTCCAAGCTACGCCTCCAGCCCTATTTTATTTTTGGTATGGGGATGAAACGCAGGGGCATTTTACCTCTGACCTATACCCCTAGTCTCCCCCCTTTTTCTGAAACAGAGTCTCACTTAGTTGCTGAGGGTCTTGTTTAAGTTGCTGAGGCTGACCTCTAATCTATGATTCTCCTGTCTCAGTTTCCTAAGTACTGGGATTACAGGCATGCATCACCACACCTGGTTCAGTCAAAGTTCTTTTGATTGCATTAAACAGAACCCAGCTGAACTAGCCTAAGCAAAACAGAGAACTTCTTGGGGAGGATACAGGGATCCCCTAGAGCTGAAATGGGACAAGAACCAAGAACCAGAAAGCTGGTAGGAGTCCAGGCAGTGACTCTGTGTCCATCTCTGCTTCAGTTTGCACGATGATCTCAATGTCTCAATTCCCTCGCCCACTGCCCCCCTCCATCCTTTTTCTTTTCTTTTCTTATTGCACTAGCTATGACCTTAGTACTTTGTCGACTAGATGTTACAGTAGCCCATCCTGACTGGAAGGGAGAAACTCCGAACATTTCATCATTTATTTATTTACTTGACACATTCTTCTTGTATACCTACTATGTGCCAGGCATGATTGTACTGTGTTCTAGGCCTTCCACAGTGAACCAAACATATGAAAGTTCCTGTTTTCATGGGGGACAGTAGTAAATAAAGTACATGCTGTATCAGAAGGTGATATGTGCTTTGGAGAAATATAAAATGGGGAAGGGAATAGGACAGGGGTAGCAGTTACATGTTCTGTGATTATGAATGACCTCATTAGAAAGGTTGATATTTGCACAGAAGCCTCAGAGGTGGAGGAATGGACCAAACATCCAAGGGAAGAGTGTTCAATAAAGAGGGCGAGTGCAGAAGCCCAAGGTGGGAGTGTACCTGGCATTTTGGCAGAGCAGCCAGGAGGCCGGGGAGGCTGCAGCAGAGTAAACTGGTGGGAAGGCAGCAGGCGAAAAGGTCAGAGAGGCAACAGGGAGGGAGATGCTGGATTGTATTTTCATTGGCCATGCAGGGATTTGCTTTTCACACTGGGGACCATGGGAAAGTATAGAAAATCTTTGAACAGGTAAGATAAGATGCTATGACTTAAGATTAAAAAAGAACATACCTGCTGCTCTGTTGAGAAGCTACTAGAGGGAGCAAAGGTTAAGAGCAGGGAGACCAACTAGAAGGCTGTTAGAATAATCCAGGTGAGAGTAAAGTGATTTGGACCCAAGAAAGTTCACTTAGCCACTGTCTCCTCCCCAATGGGCAAACTGTGGATCTCAGCTTCTTCTCTGAAACAGGAGTGATTGTCCCCTTCAGGGACAGGACACAGAAAAGTGACAGCTATCCCCGACTCTCTGACACGAAGGAGGTAGTACTGATTTCAATTGTCTGCTATCTGAGGTAGGGGATAATGTTGGGCCAAAAGTCAGGAGAATTGGGTTCTGGTCCCACCTTTGCCACTGACCTGCTGCAGGGCCACAAGAGGGTTTTTGTTTATTTGTTTGTTTCTTTTTATTTAACTGGGAAAAATTCCCATTCAATCATCCAGCAAATATTTTGGTTCCTATTACATGCCAGGCACTGTATTAGATGTTAGAATAAGACATGCATTAACTTCATTGGCTGGGAATTTATTTCAGGCCTCTTCTGTGGCACACTTGTAATCCCAGTACTTGGGAGGCTGAGACAGGAGGATCCAGGTTCACAGCCAGCCTCAGCTACTTAGTGAGGCCCTCTGCAACTTAGTGATACCCTGTTTCAAAATAAAGAATAAAAAATAGGACTGGATGTAACTTGGAGGTAGAATGCCCCTGGGTTCAATCCCCAGTACCGCCAAAAAAAAAAAAAAAAAAAAAAAAAAAAATCTATTAGGAACTAATTGGAATGGACAGCCGTAGGAAGTAATGAAATGTTTGTCCTTAAATATGGTGAAATATCGCCAGGCATAGTTGTACACACCTGTAATCTCAGTACTTGGGAGATTGAGACAGGAGGATTGCAGATTCATGGTCAGCCTCGGCAATTTAGCAAGAACCTCAGCAACTTAGCAAGACCCTGTTTCAAAATAAAGGATAAAAAATAGGACTGGAAGTATAGCTCGGAGGTAGAATGCCTCTGGGTTTAAAAAAAAGAACAAAATTTTAAAAAAATAATAAAGTAGGGCTGGGGATATAGCTCAGAAGTAGAATGACCCTAGGTTCAATCCCCAGTACCAAAAAAAAAAAAAAGGGTGAAATATCAACTGGTCCACTGTTGGAATGGATCCTGGAGATGACTTTTTTTAGGCCCTTCTCCACTGCAGTTCCTATATTCTCTGACCTTGGTCCCTTGGCCTTGATATTCCCTCGGCTTTGATAATAATAAGCAGGTGTTTCCTGTTGGTCTCCTAAGTCTTGCCCAGTTCCTCCATTCTGTGGTCATGGCCTCATGAGATACAGCCTCTGTTTGTCTGGCTCTCAATTGTCTTTACCTTGAACCATATTTGGGAAATCTAAAGGCTGGAATGTCAAAGTAAGTGGCTTGAATACCGATATTCTAGGTGTAGTGGCGCACACCTGCAGTCCCAGTACTTGGGAGGCTGAGACAGGGAGGATTGCAGGTTTATTATCAGCATGTGTTATTATCACAACATAACAAGATTCTCAGGCAACCTAGTGAGACCCTGTTTCAAAACAAAACAAAACAACAACAATAAAAAGGGCTGAGGGTATAGCTCTGAGGTAGAATGCCCTTGGGTTTGATCCCTAATGCCACAAAACAAAAACAGAAACAAAATACTGATACTCCCTTAGTATGCCCATCGTGGACCTTGCCAATTGATCTTGGCGCTGCCTTCTGCTGAGCCCAAACTCCTGATCCTGCCTGAGGCTTTGCCGGGACCGACTCTTCATCCTCTCTCTTGCCAGAGCATGGCCAGCGCGGCGAGGGAGGTGGTTATCCAGCGGCTGAGTCTGGTGAGGAGTCTCTGTGAGAGTGAGGAGCAGCGGTTACTAGAACGGGTGCATGGGGAAGAGGAGCGAGCCCACCAGAGCATCCTGACGCAGCGGGTACACTGGGCCGAGGCGCTGCAGAAGCTCGACACCATCCGCACCAGCCTGGTGGGCATGCTCACCCATCTGGATGACCTCCAGCTGATTGTAAGTCAGATAGTGTTTATTGGTCAGAGATGGGTGGCGATGTGAATTTGGAGCAGGAACAAGTGACAAAGATTCCTTGCTTGGCCAAACTTTAGTCTGCCCATCTAGGTACTTCCTTGTAAAATCTAGTTTGGGGGGGGGTACTGGGGCTTGAGCCCAGGGACCTTTTACCTCTGAGCTACACCCCCAGTCCTATTTTATTATTTGGGTCTCACTAAGTTGCAGAGAGCCTCACTAAGTAGCTGAGGCTGGCTGAAAACCTGTAATCCTCCTGTCTCAGCCTCCCAAGTACTGGGACTACAAGCATGCTCCACCATGCCCAACATAAAATCTAGTTTTTTAGCAAAAGAACCTGCTAAGTCTGTTTTGCCAGAACCCCCTCATTCTCAGTTTCTGATCACCTTCAATATCTGATCAGGTTCCTCATCCTCCACCATCCCCCAGGTGCTGTCTGATCACCCTGACCTGCTTTTAGTGAGAGAATCCTGATAGGTTGGTTTAGCCAGAATCTTCCTTATCCCTGAAGTTTCCTCTTAGTAATTTCCCATTCAATGACCCCCACAGTGTTCCTTGGCTATAAATTCCCCCTTCCCCTGCTGAATTTTGAGTTAAGCCCAATCTCTTCTCTGCTGCAGTGGTACCCATTTCTGTGGTAGTGAGTAGTCTTCCTTTCTGTGCTGTAACAAGGATCATTGAATGCTTTCTTCTTTAACATGAGCCGGGGAAATCAAATTGTCTGGGGTTTTGGTGGGGGCACCTAATAGCAATGCTCTTTCAATAGAGAGCAAGTGCTTACCAAATACCTATTATATGCTAGGCATTGTGTAATGGGGCAGAGGTACACGATACAGCTCCCAGCCTTACAACAAAGACGAATACAGAAACTGACAATAACAGCATTCAGGGTTATGTGCTACGGTAGAGGAAATCACTCAGAGCTAGGGAGCCCATAATCCAGGCTAGGAGGAGGGAAGGGTCAGAGAAGGCCTCCTGGATGAAGTGACTGAGAAGTGATAAGAATAGTTATGTTAAGTCAAGCACAGTGTTGCATACCTATAATCCTAGAGCTTTGGAGGCTGAGACAGGAGGATTGCAGGTTTGAGGCCAGTGAACAATAATTTAAAAAGACTTTTTAAAAAATGGGGCTGGAGCCGGGCGTGGTGGCGCATGCTTGTAATCCCAGCATTCGGGAGGCTGAGACCGGAGGATCCGGGTTCGAGACCAGCCTCAGCTACCTAGTGAGGCACTCCACAACTTAGTGAGACCCGGTTTCAAAATAAAGAATAAAAAAATAGGGCTGGGGATATAGCTCGGAGGTAGAATGCCCCTGAGTTCAATCCCCAGTACCACAAAAAAAAAAAAAAAAAAAAAAAAAAAAAAAAAAAAAAAAAAAAAAAAAAAAAAAAATGGGGCTGGAGGTATAGATCAGAGGTAAAATATCTTTGGGTTCAATCCCCAGTACTCTGCTCCCTCCCCATACAGAAAACAAATAAACATCAACAAAATCCCCCAGTAGCTATGTTAAAGGAAGTGGGAAGGTGTAGAAAATTCAGAAGTGTGCAGAACAGAGAAAGTGCTATACTTGAGGGGTCTGACAAGGACTCCAATATGAAAATACAGCTCATCTTTAATACTACCAGAAAGGACCACAGTTAATATTTGGTACATAGCCTTTCAAAGTGTTTCATAAACAGATGCCTCCAGTTTTGAGGGGACAGGGTGATGATGGAGCAAAAAGGCCGAGCCCAGAAAGGAGACTGGATCAACTGAGCTGCCCCCTGCATCTTCAAGTAGGGCGGTTTCCAGGACTGCCCTGAATCCTGCATTCATTTAGTCACCCAGCTTCCACGCACAGAGCACACTCTGTTCCCGACTCTGGGACAGCACAACAGAAGACGCAGAAAGTCTCAGCCTTCCAGGAGCCGACAGTCTTCACGGGGGATGTGCCGAAATGGGTGATGGTTCCAAAGTGTCCCAGGATGCCCTGGGGCAGGGAAAACAGAGATCCATTCTGAGTGTGTTTCATGGGTGTGTGTGTGTGTGTGTGTGTGTGTGTAGCAGCGCATAAAACTTTGTGCTGGCCTTAAGGAAGGAGCAGGGGCTTTTGTTCTAGAGTTTGGATCCACATGGAGCACTCTACAGTTAAGTATGTCTTTCAAGTGTCTTGACTGCCTGCCAGGTTTGGTGCCAAGCCTGACTTTGTTTTCTTTTCTCACAGCAGAAGGAGCAGGAGATTTTCGAGAGGTGAGTATGGTCCCATGATTTGCTTGGCCGGTTACTAAGACCCTAAGGCCTCTTCCTAGTCCAGTACTAGGGCCCCCTTGCTCCTGGGAGAAAGCACAGGGCACACAGCAGAGTGACTTTACTGGAGCCCAGCTTTGGGGCCAGGGTCTTCCTGCCCCTGGCCTGGGTGACTACTTTAGCTCACACAGAAGGACAGTGAAACAAATATTTTGCAATGAGCTTTTAAAAATGTTTTTGTGCAGCTGGGCGTGGTGGCACATGTTTATAATCCCAGTACTTGGGAGGCTGAGACAGGAGGATCCGGGTTCGCGGCCAGCCTCAGCCACTTAGGCCCTCCACAACTTAGTGAGACCCTGTTTCAAAATAAAGAATAAAAATTAGGGCTAGGGATGTAGCTAAGAGGTAGAATGCCCCCTGGGTTCCATTCCCAGTACCGCAAAAAATAAATAAATAAAAATTAAAAAATAAATAAATAAATAAATACATGTTTTCGTGCTGGGCATGGTCGCACACGCCTATAATCCTGATACTTGGGAGGCTGAGACGGGAGGATCCACAGGTTTGTGGTCAGCCTCAGCTAATACTCAGTGAGGCCCTCCACACTTAGTGACACCCTATTTCAAAATAAAAAATTAAAAAATGGGGCTAGGAGTGTACCTCAGAGTAGAATGCCTCTGGGTTCAATCTCCAGTACCACAAAATAAGTAAATAAATAAAATAAAAATGTTTTTGTAGTGTTCAGGGTTGAACCCAGAGGCTCTTGCATGCTAGGCAAGTGCTCTACTTCTGAGCTATAACACACACACACACACACACACACACACACACACACACACACACACAAACGTATATACATATATGTATTTCTATATGTAATCTATATATGTATGTATGTATAATGTAGATGGGGGTCTTAGACTGTTCTAGTGCTGTTTCCTCTACCAGGACCCTTTTTCTTTTCTTTTCTTTTGTGGTACTGGAGATTGAATTCAAGGGCATTGTACCTCTGAGCTACAACCCTAGCCTTATTTATTTATTTGTTTGTTTGTTTGTTTATTTAGTGGTACTGGGAATTGAACCCAGGGGCATGCTACTTCCGAGCTACACCCTCAGCCCTATTTTTTATTCTTTATTTTGAAACAAGGTCTCACTAAGTTGCAGAGGGCCTCACTAAGTAGCTGAGGCTGGCTACAAACCTGCAATCTTCCTGTCTCAGCCTCCCAAGTACTGGGATTACAAGCCTGCACCACCATACCCTGCTTGCCCTTCTTATTTTTACTTTGAAACTGGGTCTTGCTAAGTTGCTGAGGCTGGCCTTGAACCTGTGATCCTCCTGTCTCAGCCTCTCAATTACTGCAGTCGCAGGCCTGCGCCTCCACGCCTGCTTTGCTGTCTCCTTTTAATGTAGCTTTGGCTCACTCCCACTTCTCGCCACTTGCAATCTCTCCAGGCTTCTGCCAGTCTTCTCATTCTACTCTGTCTTCATCAGTCTCCTCTCATTCAGTCTATCCTTGATATGAAGCAGATCTGGTTTTTGAAAAGAATTTTTGACCTTTAATTTTTAAATTTTGGAATATCTCAAACTTATAGAAAAGCTGCAAAAGTAGTATAATGAGCTTAACCTAGAAATAGCAATTGTTAGCCTGGTGTGGTGGTATACTCCTGTATGGTCAGCTACTCAAGAGGCTGAGGCAGGAAGATCACAAGTTTGAGACCAGCCTGGGCAACTAAGTGAGACCTCCCTCTCCTTTTCCTCGTCTCAAAATAAAAAATAAAAAGGGCTGGGATCTAGCTCAGTGGTAAAGGTCCCCTGGGTTCAATTGCCAATACTGGTGTGTGTGTGGGGGGAGGGGACAGAAGCTGTTAATGTATTGCCACATTAGCTCTCAGTCTGTCTTTCTTCCTAATACAGATATGTGTGTGTGTGTGTGTGTGTGTGTGTGTATATAATATAACATGTTATATATAAATAATTTATTTTTCTGGCCTATTTGAGGGTATGTTGCAGAAAGTAAGGACTTTTATCCTTAAATACTAAACCATGTATTTCCTAAGCACAAAGACATTCTCTTAAATAACCCTAGTATAAAATTCCAGAAACTTAATAGTATATCAGATAATAGTATTGTATCAACACACACACACACACACACACACACACACACACACACACACACACACACACCTGGCTACAATCTATATATTTTTTTTTTTTTTTTTTTTTTTTGCGGTACCAGGGATTGAACTCAGGGGCATTTTACCTCCGAGCTATACCCCCAGTCCTATTTTTTATTCTTTATTTTGAAACCGAGTCTCACTAAGTTGCGGAGTGCCTCACTAGGTAGCTGAGGCTGGCCGCGAACCCGGATCCTCTGGTCTCAGCCTCCCGAATGCTGGGATTA
>PVLC010019965.1:0-12270 GCA_004027655.1 Graphiurus murinus | reverse complement strand
ACAATCTATATTTTAAAGTTGCCAATTGTCCCTAACTTTTTTTTTTTTTGGTGGGGGAGTACTGGAGATTAAACCAAGGGGCATTCTACCTCCCTCCAGGATACACTCCCAGCCCTTTTTATTTTTTTTTTATTTTGAAACAGGGTCTTGCTAAGTTGCTAAAGATCTTGCTAAATTGCTGAGGCTATCCTTGAACCTGCAATCTTCCTGTCTTAGCCTCCCAAGTGCTGGGATTACAGGTGTGCACCTGGCCCTTAACTTTTATTTTCTTTTTTAACGTTTTCAAAGAGACCAAGCCAGTTTTACAGAATGTCTCTCAATTTGAGGTTATCTGATACTATCTCATGATTAGATCTCAGTTGCATTTTTGGTAGGAATACCTCATAACTGATAAGTCCTTGGTCCATCATATCAAGATATAGGATGCCATTTTGTCCTGTTATCAGGGATGTTAATTTTTTTTTTTTTTGTACTGGGGATTGAACTAGGGATGTTCTACCTCCCAACTGTACCCTAGTTCTTTTTATTTTTTATTTTTATTTTGCAGTACTGGGGATTGAACTGGGGGGGGGTGTCTACCTCTGAGTTATGCCCCCAGCCCTATTTAATTTTATTTTGAGACAGGGTCTTGCTGAGTTACTCAGACTGGCATTGAACTTGTGATCTTCTTGTCTCAGCCTCCCAAGTACTAGGATTATAGGCATGTGACATAGCCCATGGCATTTATTTATTTATTTTAATTAATTTATTTATTTTTGCGGTACTAGGGATTGAACCCAGGGGCATTCTACCTCTGAGCTATACCCCCAGCCCTATTTTTTATTCTTTATTTTGAAACAGGGTCTCACTAAGTTGCAGAGAGCCTCACTAAATAGCTGAGGCTGGCCGTGAAACCTGGATCCTCCTGTCTCAGCCTCCCAAGTACCAGGATTACAAGTGTGCGCCACCACACCCGGCTTTTTATTTTTTTATTTTAAAACAAGGTCTCACTAATTCGTTGAGGGTCTTGCTAAATTGCTGAGACTGGCCTTGAACTTTGAACAAAAGGTGATCTTCTAGCTGGTTATGGTGGCGCACGCTTGTAATCCCAGCATTCGGGAGGCTTGAGACCAGAAGATCCGGGTTCTCGGCCAGCCTCGGCTACCTAGTGAGGCACTCTGCAACTTAGTGAGACCCTGTTTCAAAATAAAGAATAAAAAATAGGGCTGGGGGTATAGCTTGGAGGTAGAATGCCCCTGAGTTCAATCCCCAGTACTGCAAAAAAAAAAAAAAAAGGAGGTGATCTTGCTTGTCTCAGCCTACCAAGTACTAGGATTACAGATTTGTGCTACCATGCCTGGCTTGGGGATATAATTTTATTTTATTTGTTTTAGTGATTTCAGGGATGGAAACCAGGGGCATTCTAGTTCCGAGCTATATTGTCAGCCCTATTTTTTTTTTTTTTTAAACAGGGTCTCACTAAGTTGCAGAGGGTCTCACTAAATTGGCTGGCTGCCAACCTGTGATTCTCCTGTCTCAGCCTCCCAAGTACTGGGATTACATGTGTGCACTGCTGTGCCCGGCTCAGGGATGTTAATTTTACTCACTGTGTAAGGTGGTATCTAAGGTGGCATTTACCAGTATTCTTCACTATATAATAATCTTTTCTTTTATATAAGCAATAAACTGAGAGGAGTTACTTTCTTTATATATCCTATTCCCCTTCAAACTTTTACCTAATAGTTTTAGCATCCATTGATAATTCCTGAATGAATTATTCTTGTTTGCTTGTTTATTCATTCACTTATTTATTATCAATATAGACACATGGATTCTTATTTTATTCAATGCAGTATAGTATATTACTGCCATTATTATTATTATTACTATTGTTGTTGTACTAGGGATTGAATCCAGGGGTATTCTACCACTGAGCTGCACCCCCAGCTCTTTTTATTTATTTTTAAATTTTGAGAGAGTCTTGCTAAATTGCCCAGGCTGGCCTCCATCTTGTGATCCTCCTATCTCAGCCTTCCAAGTACTGGGATTACAGGTGTGCTCTACCATGCCTGGTTGACTTTATTAATTCCGATGTTCAAGTTAGCAGGCATTTGGCCAATCAGACCCTCTTTGACCTGGATTCTGCACCGTTTTTGACAAATCCCTATCCATCTTTGAGCACTTTCTTGTTCTCTGGCACAGGAAGATATCCCAGGATCAACTTGTTCTTTTCCTGCCCTGTCCCAGAATCAGTTATTTCTCCAAAGGTCTTAGTTCCTTTTAGTGGGGAGGAATATTTAGAAGCCAAGATCTGGGGGTTACACATAATTATCACTACCGATATGGTATTGCTTCCAGGCCTCCTCAGTGGACAGCAGTCAGAGCTACGGTCTGTATGCGTAACTATGTTATGTATAACTTTGGATCACGATGCCCAATTCCAATCTAGGACCACGAGGTTTTTTCTTTGCCTACCTGCCCCCATTCTATATTTGTTGTTGTCATAGTCATTGTCACCTCTTCCTCCTCCTCCCCCTTCTCGTTTTTTTTTTTTTTTTGTACTGGGGATGGAACCCGGGGCATTGCACCATAAGGTATACCTACAGCTCTTTTTCATTTTGAAACAGGGTCTCACTAAATTGCAGAGAGTCTCACTAAGTTGCTGAGGCTGGCTGTGAACCTGTGATCCTCCTGTCTCAGCCTCCCAAGTACTTGGATTATAGGAGTGTGCCACCACACTCGAGGTATCTTTCTTCTTTTATAGTGAGAACCCTGGCTCCCAGCAACATCAGTATATTTATTCATTTGCTCAGTCCCGCAATACACATCTGAAATTGTCTGGGAACTAAGCCCATGTCGTCATTGGCAGACCTACTAGTAGAGTTCAGGGCTTGCCTGTAGCTCTTGGTGCCCTCAGGCTATGGATGTATACTCTCAAAGTGCTGTGTTCAAAAGGTTTTGAGCCCCTTATAGCTGGAAACTCATCTGTTTAACAGAAATGCCTTTGCTGGCTATGTGATGTCTCTGCATCCGTGGCTGGGTTCAGCTCTGATTTAGCAGTAGCGGCAGGGCCCTGTCAAATTCAAGCCTTACTTTACTTCCAGTCCTTAGGGGCCAAGAGTTTTCTATTCTGTGCCATGTGGTAGCTAGCCTGGGAGGTTCTCTGTCGACTCTACTGTGTGTCTTTGCTCTCAGATTTGTCCTGGGATGACAGCTCAGCACTGTTGATGCTGGCTTCTCTATCCATCCCACCTGTTGGCTGGGGCTTCTCTAGACAGAGCTGCTGTGCTTTAAGAAGATGGCAACAAGCTGGGCACGGTGGCGCGTTCCTGTAATCCCTGTATTTGGGAGGCTGAGACAGGAGGATCGCAGGTTTGAGGACAGCCTCAGAAAGTAGTGAGACTCTCATCAATCTAGTGAGATCCTGTTTCCAAGTAAGAAATAAAATCGGGCTGAGGGTGTAGCTTGAAGGTAGAATTCCTCTGGGTTCAATCCCCAGTACCACACACACACAAAAAGAAGAAGATGGCAACAGAACCTCTCTTGTGACCACAAAGAGCCTTTGCTAACCCGAGCCTACGCTCAGCATTTCTTTTTTTTCTTTTTTCTTTTTGGTGGTAGTACTAGGAATTGAACCCAGGGACATTCTACTTCCAAGCTACACCCCATCCCTTTTTATTTTTTTATTTTGAAAGAGGATCTCTCTAAGTTGCTGAGGCTGTTTCAGCCTTCCAAGTACTGAGATTACAGGTGTGTGCCACCACGCCAACTCACTGTCAGCATTTCTGAGGCTCCCTTCACCTTGTGCCTCCCAGGCAAGGATGGTCAGGGGCAGTCTTGCAAAGAGCTCATATTTGTCCGGGGAGAGTGGGTACATACTCTCTGAATGACCTCAAAGCTGTCTTTAGGATTAGAGATGGTGGGAAAGTTCTTTTTGAGAACCAGGTCAGAGGGCTGCAAAGCTCTGTGATAAATCTCCATGTCACTCTAGATTCCTTTGGGATTTCATTTCAGGTCAAGGAAAAAATTATGTTGAATTGTGCCTGGGCTCTATCCTGGCCTTGTTCTAGTTTTGCATGAAGGTCAGATTTGGATCCAGCTCCCCCTTTCAGCCGAGTGCCATCTCTGAATCTTTGCTCTTTCCTGACGAGTGCACACCTCTGGTGCACACCTGTAATCCTAGTACTTGGGAGGCTGAGACAGGAGGACCACAGTTTCGAGGCCAATCTCAGTGTCTTAGTGGGGTCTGCTTGAACCTGTGATCCTCTTGTCTCAGCTTCCCAAGTACTAGGATTACAGGCATCTGTCATTATATCCGGCAAGGCTACACTTTCTGACCAAACCAAGGGAAACATTTCTGTAGTAGGTTTTAGAGCAGGTGTTATATTTTCTGGACAGGATGTTGAAGTGGAAATGCTACCTTCCACACAGGGGTCCCAGCTCTGCTACTAACTTACTGAGGATTGCTAACTAATCACCCCCCACCCCCCACATACATAGAGCACTGGCCTCCAGTCTCTAATACTGACTTCACGCACACTCCTCCCTGTGAATTGTCCACGTGCTTTGCTAGAATTCAAGCTTCCGGGAGGCATGGGGGAAATGTCCACCTTCCGGTTTGTCTCCAGCCCCTTTAGTGGCCCCCTGGGTGGAGTTGTTTGCCAATCTTGGTGACACCCTGGTAGGAGGAGGATTTCACTTCTGTCCTCTTCCCCTTACCTCATATCTATCCAGATACATTTCCAGAACCTTCCTGAATCTCTCTTTCATCTTTTGTTTTTCCTACCTAAGGACTGAGGAAGCAGAGGGCATTTTGGATCCCCAGGAGTCGGAAAAATTAAACTTCAATGAGAAGTGCACTTGGAGCCCACTACTGACCCAACTCTGGGCGACGGCGGTTCTTGGGTCTCTCTCAGGTTAGGAGCTGCCAGAGCCCAGCACCTCCTGGAGCACGTGTGTGTGTGTGTGTGTGCATGTGTGTGCGTGTGTGTGTGCATGTGTGTGCGTGTGTGTGTGTGTGTGCATGTGTGTGTGTGTGTGTGTTCTGCTGAGCCACAGTGGGTGCCAGTGCTTGTGGGGTGGTAGCTTAGGCAACCAGTGATGCTGGGGGTAGGCTGCTCCATGGGACCAAGGCTCAGGGCCAGATTCTTCCCGTTTCCAGACCCATCTGTTCTGTGGTTGGGTCTAGGATTAGTCTTGCTTCTAGAAAATTATGTCTTCCTTACATCCTGCCCTTTGGGGGCAGCTCATTCTGATGTATTAGAAACCTCAAGTTTCTCTATTTTTTATTTATTTATTTATTTTTGGCACTGGGGATTGAACCCAGGGGCATTCTACCACCAAGCTACACCCTCAGCCCTATTTTTAAATTTTTTATTTTAAAACAGAGTCTCACTACTTGCTGAGGCTGTCTTAGAACCTGCGAGCCTCCAAAGTACTGGGATTACAGGTGTGCACCACCACACCTGGTTTCTCTGTAAGAAAGTATAATGGATGGCCAACTGGAGGACATCTAGAACAGGAAAGAAGGGGCCTGGATTTGCCTCATCTATTCACTTAATAGAAATTGGGCCTGGCTTTTTGCTGCAGGCTGGGACATCAAGGTGAACATGATCTGGTCTCCTACCTCCCGGAATTCACACTAAGCATGGGGATTCTCAAAGCAGGCTTCCTCTAGGCTGGATGGAAGCTTCCATACTTTCAGTGGTAATCTTTAAATAATTCATGGAAAGGTTTCGTTAGTAGATTGAATGACTTGCAAATTTTAACCCACCCTCTGCATATTATCCTTAAAATTTTGGTATAAACTATAGCTTGATCATGCCTTATTTATCAGCAATCTGTTTAATCAACTGTTGCATGTGGTGGCGCATGCCTGTAATCCCAGTACTTGGGAGGCTGAGATAGAGGGTTGCAGGTATTTGAGGCCAGCCTCAGCAATTTAGCAAAACCTTCAAGCAACTTAGCAAGACCTTATTTCAAAATAAAATAAAGCTAGGCTTGGTGGCACATGCCTGTAATCCCAGTACTTGGGAGGCTGAGACAGGAGATTGCAGGTTTGAAACCAGCCTCAGCAACTTGGTAACACCCTCTGCAACTTAGTGAGACCTTGTTTCAAAATAAAGAATAAAGCCAGGCATGGTGGCCCATACTTGTAATCTCAGTATTTGGGAGGCTGAGACAGGAGGATCCAGGTTGTCAGCCAGCCTCAGCTACTTAGTGAGGCCCTCTGCAACTTAGTGAGACCCTGTTTCAAATAAAGAATAAAAAATAGGGCTGGGGTGTAGCTCGGAGGTAGAATGCTCCTGAATTCAACCCATGGTACCACAAAAAATAACAAAATTTAAAAAAAGAATAAAATAGAGCTGGGGGTGTAGCTCAGAGGTAGAAAGCCAATAAATAAATAAATAAATAAATAGTAAATGGGTTGAGGTGGGGGAGGTGTAGCTTAGAGGTAGAACACTCCTAGCTTCAATCCTCAGTACCATAAGGGGAAAAACTGTCAGAAACTGAATATCTCATGCTTCTTAGCTTCAGGAGCTCTGTCCCCAGGGCAAGTCAGACTGGAGGTGACAGACATAATCACCTAGGAAGCAGTGTAACCAGTACTAGATGTGGGAACAAAATGCGGATCTTCATTGAATCCTGCCACCAACTCAGCACCTTGGGCAACCCACTTCTGTTTTATTTTTTATTTTTTGCTATACTGGGGATTGAACTCAGGGGCATTCTACCTCTGAACTACACCCCATCCCTATTTTTTATTGTTTATCTTGAAACTGTTTCTTACTAAATTGTAAAGGGCCTAAGTTGCCGAGGCTGGTCGTGAACTTGCGATCCTCAAGTCTCAGCCTCCCAAGTATGGGGATTACAAGCGTGTGCCACCACGCCTGGCCTTGACACCTGTTTTAATGAGGAAACTGAGGCTCAGAGAGTAAATGGCTAATCTGAGGTCTTACTGCCTGTGAGTGGTGAGGAAGCACTTTGCTACTTGGTGGGACCAGGTGAGGCTCCTGGGGAGGGCCTGGACGATGCTGAGAAGTCTCTCTGGCAGGCACGGAGGATGTACGTATTGACGAGAGGACTGTCAACCCCTTCCTGCAACTGTCAGATGATCGGAGGACGCTGACCTTCAGTGCCAAGAAGTCCAAGTCCTGTGCAGATGACCCGGAGCGCTTTGACCACTGGCCCAATGCCCTGGCCACCACCTCCTTCCAGGCCGGGCTCCACGCCTGGACGGTGAATGTGCAGAACAGTTGCGCCTACAAAGTGGGTGTGGCCTCAGGCCAGCTGCCCCGCAAGGGTTCTGGCAGTGACTGCCGCCTGGGCCACAATGCCTACTCCTGGGTCTTCTCCCGCTACGACCAGGAGTTCTGATTCTCACACAATGGGCAGCACGAGCCCCTGAGGCTGCTGCGGTGCCCGGCCCAGCTGGGCGTGCTGCTGGACTTGCAGGCACAAGAGCTGCTCTTCTACGAGCCGGCCTCGGGCACTGTACTCTACACCCACCACACCACTTTCCCGGGACCCCTGTTCCCTGTCTTCGCTGTGGCTGACCAGACCATTTCCATCATCCACTGACCTCTGGCCACAGGGAGGCCAGCTCCAGTTCCCCACCACCCTCAGGTCAGGCCACATTTCTACTCAGCACCCTTTCCCCAAATGATGTGCATGATGTTTCTAAGAGAAACGGGGCCCGCGCCCCGTGGCAGCATCAGGAAGGGTGGGGGTGTGTTTCAGAACTGGGCACCTGTAAGAACCTGCTGCCTCCTGTGCCTTAGTCTCCCAAGTCCACCACGTGTCTGCCCTCTGAGGGTGTTTCATCTCCGTCACCTTATCTCTGATAGCCAGTAGGGTACTGGGTGCACAGTGAGTATGCAGGCAGTACTTTGTGAGAACACATGGACAGGTGACTAGGTGGGTGTAGTAGCTTCTGGAGAAGTACTTCAGTCCCCTGCCCTATCTTCTTGTTAATCTTTTTCATGACATGGCACATGAGAGAATATTTTTGTAGAACACAAGGATAACACAGAAGGGACTTAGGAACCCTGTCTGCTGCTGCTGCTAGACAGAAGACTCTGGCCTGGGACTCTGCCATGTCCTCCCCCCAGGTCTTGCCCTGGCACTCAGAAGACTAAGGGATCTTATTTCCAGGAAACCTGACTGCAGCACAGCCATGGGCATCTGTGCCCACCCGTGATAACAGGGACAAGTGGTCCCCTTCCTGTGGCTGATGAGCGCCCCACCTGATGGCCCCTCTGACTTAAAGTGGTGAGAGCTGCAAGCCAGTAAGAGGGCCCACCTTAGAGAACATGAATGTTATTAAAGGTTTCACAAGACTTAGACTTCTCTAATGTTCTTTGTTGGTAACTGGCTACATGCTGTATGCTGGCCCAGTCTTCCGTAACCCTCACACACACACACGCTAAGAAGTGAGTGCGTGGCAGCTTGGCCTAGCAGAACAAGCCTGCAGACATTACTGGGACCAAGAGCAAACCCTTCGTGTTTTCCTGCATGAGAAATTCACCCAAGATCAGTCTTCAAACTTGTCCAGGAACACTCTTCAAGAAAGCACTCTTACCAGGGCTGGGGTAAGTGGCTCACCGATAGAGCTATTGCCTAGCATGCTTGAGGCCTGTGTTCCATCCCCAGCAACACACACGCACACACACGAAACAAAAAACAACAAAAAACCAAAACCCAACTTACAACATAAGGCTCTGGATCCAAAACAGATGAGAGCCAGAGCCCTGTCCACTTTCTTTGGGAGCCACAGAGTAGTCTGATCAGGGGTGGTCACAAAGTAAGGCTGGCTGGGGTCAGTGAGCAATGAGGGAAATAGTCCAAAATTTGGGAACAACCAGTTCTCTGCCTCAGCTATTTACAGCCATGCAGGAATGTGGTCCCAGGATGCCCTAAGCAAAGGTATTTGGAGAAAAATCCCAATCTTCATGTGAAATCTCTCTCCTGTCTCAACCCTCCTATTCAGACAGTCTCCCTACAGCACAGTCAAGCATTCTAAGCTCTAACCTCAGGCTGGAGGTTGGGGGTAGGTCTAAAAGACTGAATGAGAGACCTTAGAACTTCTGCTTCAGCCGGGCATGGTGATGCACGCTTGTAATCCCAGCATTTGGGAGGCTAAGACCAGAGGATCCAGGTTCTCGGCCAGCCTCAGCTACCTAGTGAGGCACTCTGCAACTTAGTGAGACCGTTTCAAAATAACAAAAAATGGGGCTGGGGGTGTAGCTCTGAGGTAGAATGCCCCTGAGTTCAATCCCCAGTACCAAAAAAAAGAACTTCTGCTTCAACTTTGTGTGTGTGTGTGTGTGTGTGTGTGTGTGTTGTGCTGGGTATTGAACCCAGGGACATTCTACCTCTGTTCTACATCCCCAGCTGTTTTTTTTATTTTGAAACATGGTCTCCCTAGATTAATGAGATAGTTCTGTTCTTTTTTGTTTTGTTTTGTTTTTGCGGTACTGGGGATTGAACTCAGGGGCATTCTACCTCCGAGCTATACCCCCAGCCCTATTTTGTATTTATTTTGAAACCGAGTCTCACTAAGTTGCAGAGTGCCTCACTAGGTAGCTGAGGCTGGTCTCGAACCCGGATCCTCCGGTCTCAGCCTCCTGAATGCTGGGATTACAAGCATGCGCCACCACGCCCGGCTAGTTCTCTGGTTTTTAAAAAATTTGTTTCGTTTTAGCTGGGCATAGTGGCACACACCTGAAATCCCAGTACTTAAGAGGCTGAGACAGGAGGAAGGATCACAGGTTCAAAGTCAGCCTCGGCAACTTAGAACCTGTTTCCAAATTTTAAAAAAGGAGGGGAGGGGGAGTGCTGGGAGTATAGCTTGGAAGTAGAATGTCCCTGGGTTCAATCTCCAGTACCCCCCCCAAAAAAGGTTTTGTTTTTTGCAAAATGAGTTCTAATTTCCAAGGGCAAAAGGGTGTTGCTGCTGAAGCACAGTTTGAAAGTACCTGGTTCTCTTTGCTGGGCTGAGGATGGAACCGAGGGCCTCCTACAGGATAGGAAAGCGCTCTACCACTGAACTTCACCCCCAGTCCTCAAGAGTGCCTGGTTTTAAAGCTGCTTGGTCCCTTGGTGAACCTGGGTGGAGATGACTGTAACTTGTGGTAGAAAAAGGACACAGATGTGAATGAGAGTGAGCTCAGAGACTAGGAGCTGGTAGGTGGGGCAAGGCTGGAAGCCCAGCCCTCACGGCTTTATCATCTGCAGGACAGCTTTTGGAGGCTGCAGAGGGAGGAGCACTGTCCAGGTCTGGGGAGAAGAAAAGGGGCTCCCTGTCTGCAGCGTCTGTTTATACCCCGCTACTTCCCTCACCAGACTCAGAGCCCAGTGGCTGAGCCCTCCAGGCGGTCAAGGGCAGGCAGGAGATGAGACAGCGAGGGGAGAATATGTTCTTCAGGTACAGAATCCCTGATGGCAGGGTCCAGAGGCTCTGGGCCAACTACCAGGAAGCTGTGCATGCCCACAGCCCGGGCCCCCTGGTAATCACAGCGGAAATTGTCCCCAATATGGGCTGCCATTGCTGGCTCCACATGAGCAAGCCGTAAGGCCTCATGGAAAATGTGGGGGTCTGGCTTGGGGCAACCAGCAGCTTCAGAAGTCAACACAAAGTCAAAATGTTCCCGAAGGCCGAGCCCCACCAGGATACCCTCTAGCCGACGGTCAAAGTTGGAGACTGCTGCCAGCCTCAGGCCCCGCTTGCGGCACCCTCTCAGGGTGGTCTCAGCCCCCTCCAACATCTGCCAGGTGCCAGGGCTGCTGAAGTCTTCATATAGCTGGTGAGCAATGGGGGCCACAGCCTGGGCATCCTGGGCACCCGCTAGGTGGAAGGTCTGCAGGACCACATCCAGCCACCACTGGCGGGAGGTAAGGCCCTGGCTAAGGCCATAGTTAGGGAAGCTGAGGCTCTGAGCCTTGTATGCCTGCCTGAAGGCTTGTCCCAAGGCCGTGGCCTCCACCTCCAGCCCATGGGCCCGGGCCTTGGTGGCATACTCCTCCCCTACTGGGCGGCGGAGCCTGAGCAGAGTGTCTTTCACATCCCACGTCAGCAGCCGTATCTGCAGCCGGTGTGCCATGGGGGAGACCAAGTTAACCTCAGGCCCCGCGGACCAGGGAGATGCCAAGCTAGACAAGACCACACTCCACAACCCGCTTTCTGTGTCCAAGCCTTGGGGTCAGATTTGCTGGTTGACCTGAGGCACTCTGGAAATGTCTTCACAGGACAAGCTCCTGGAATGAGAAACAGCAGGTGAGGTAGAAGCTGAAGCTATGGTGTCAAAGAGACCAGGTCCAAATTAGTGCTCCAGCTGTGTGACCCTAGGAAAGTCACTCTCTGAATCCTGCCTCCTCTGAAAGGGAAGCAGAAGACCAGCTTCAGAAGATTGTAGGCTAAAAGATCATTCATTCATTGTGGAACAAATTTATGAGCACCTTTATGAACGAGATGCTGGGGAAGAAGACAGGTTTCCAGCCCTTATGGTATTTAATAGGGAGATACAGGCCAGGTGCAGTGGTCCGTGCCTGTCATCCTAGATTCTCAAGAGGCTGAGGCAGACAGACTACAAATTTAAGGCCAACCTGGGCAACCTGATGAGACCCTATTTCAAAATTTAAAATAGGCCGTGGCAATGCATGTCTGTAATCCCAGTACTTGGGAGACTGAGATAGGAGGACTATTGGTTTGAGGCCAGCCTTAGCAATTTAGCAAGACCCTGTCTCAAAAGAAAAAAAATTTAAAAAGGACTGGGAGTGTAGATCAGAGGTAGAATGCCCCTGGGTTCAATCCCCAGTACCAAAATAAAACAAAATAAAAAGGGCTGGGGATGCAGCTCAGTGGTACAGTGCTTGCCTAGCATGTGGGAAGTCCTGGGTTCTGTCCCAAGCATGGGGGGAGGGGAGGAGAGGAAAAAGAAAAGGAAAAGCACAGGGGACTCAGTTATTAGACAAAAAAGTACACAATTAAGCATAATAAAGTCAGTATGTATCATAAAGATTTAAATCCAGGGACCCGATCTAGTCTATGAAGTCAGGGATTGTACTAAGCAAGTGAAGTCTTGGTGAAGAGTGAATATGCAGGAAGTGGGGGTGGTGAAGTGTTCCTGGCGGTAGAAATACCAAGCCCAAAGGCCCCGAGGCAAGACAGAGTATGATGCTTTGGGTAGACAGAGTCCAGCTCAGGCAGAACCTACCAGGTCAAGGTAAGGCAATAATTACACTGATGGCTATTAGCATTACTAGCAACGTCAAAAGACAGGGGGCCCTTTG